>JAWDGP010001772.1:0-15263 GCA_033675545.1 Elysia crispata
ACAGAACTAATCATCGGTCCATGTATAACAGCCTATTATGTGTTTACGACAACAGAACTAAGCATCGGTCCATGTATAACAGCCGATTATGTGTTTACGACAACAGAACTAAGCATCGGTCCATGTATAACAGCCTATTATGTGTTTACGACAACAGAACTAAGCATCGGTCCATGTATAACAGCCGATTATGTGTTTACGACAACAGAACTAAGCATCGGTCCATGTATAACAGCCTATTATGTGTTTACGACAACAGAACTAAGCATCCGTACATGTATAACAGCCTATTATGGGTTTACGACAACAGAACTAAACATCGGTCCATGTATAACAGCCTATTATGGGTTTACGACAACAGAACTAAACATCGGTCCATGTATAACAGCCTATTATGGGTTTACGACAACAGAACTAAACATCGGTCCATGTATAACAGCCTATTATGTGTTTACGACAACAGAACTAAGCATCGGTCCAAATATAACAGCCTATTATGTGTTTACGACAACAGAACTAAGCATCGGTCCATGTATAACAGCCTATTATGTGTTTACGACAACAGAACTAAGCATCGGTCCATGTATAACAGCCTATTATGTGTTTACGACATCAGAACTAAGAATCGGTCCATGTATACCAGCCCATTATGGGTTTACGACAACAGAACTAAGCATCGGTCCATGTATAACAGCCTATTATGTGTTTACGACAACAGAACTAAGCATCGTTCCATGTATACCAGCCCATTATGGGTTTACGAGAATAAAACTAAACATCGGACCATGTATGTCAGCCCTTTATGGCTTAACGACAATAGAACTAAGCATAAGACCATGTTTACCACACCATTATGGGTTTACGGAAATAGAAATTAGAAAACTGCATCGGACCATGGATACTCGCCCTTTATGGGGTTAGGAGAATAAGACTAAAGACTGGACCATGCATACCAGCTCAAAATGGGTTTTCCGCAATAGAATTTAGCATAGGACAATATATACCAGCCTCTAGTGGGTTTACCAGAGGAATATTTAGTATAGAATCATGCAAACCAGCCCACTATTGGTTTACGAGAATGAAAAATAGCATCGGATCATGAATCCCAGGCCATTTTGCCAATTTATGTAAAATGGACGAATATCCATCAAAGCACATTTTTTTTAGGAGAGACCAAAAAAGTTTTTTGCCCTTAACTCCGAAGTTTTTGAACCTATTGACCTCAGACTGTAAAACACACTTAGGAAATATTATGTTGGGATTTAAGAGAATCTCGATTTTAGTCCTTCTCCATAAAAGGATATAAGTACTAGTCCTCTTTCAATAAGACAATGTGGACTTTAGTCCTTTTTACATAAGAGAATGTGGATATTAGCTCTTTTTCACCTGAAAATTCTATTTTTCGTCCTTTTTCATTGGTTTTCATTTGATCCATGTTTATTCTTTATCCTCATTTCACATTTAATATATATAAAAAACCCAATAAATGTTATCTTCGTATCATTCTTTCAATTTTTCAGGTTTTTAAACTATTTCTTATAGCGTGTGCGCGGGTGTGTCAATATATATATATATATATATATATATATATATATATATATATATATATATATGCTTATGGGTTTAAAAGGTCGTTATATACTCTAAACAAGTAGCCGTTGTATAATTTAAAGACAGGAAAGAAATTTTCCAATGGTCACTAACCAGTGTCTCACAAAATAAATGAGTTGGTCACTTTCTCTAAGATAAGAGCACCTTTTAGCCTGATAAATTATTATTGAACCAATAAAAGAACAGTCCCCGTTCACACTCTGTTTAGTTAGGTTTAAGCACGATTTGAGTTTTATTGTCATTCAAGTCTTTAAAACGATTGACTTGTTTCTTATTATGTTAAAGATGTATAATTGGCAGTAACATTGTAATCAGCTAGAGTTTCCGCTTATTTATAATAGCTCAAATATACGGCCACATGTTAATAATGATTGGCAAACGTGCCATAAATTTGAAAACAGTGCGGCATCATCGCTTTACAGCCGCGGTCTTCAATTGTAATAGGAATTTAACGATTCAAAATTCCGAAAAGGAAATTACACACTCTTAAAAAACACAAGGTGGAAGTGAGATCAAGAGGTCTTCTCCGACATGTATTTTTTACATATTTTTTTTCCCAAGGTTTATTTGAATTCAAGAGCCGTTTTTGTTTCAGAGTCCTTCTCAATGATTTAAAAGCATTTTCAAACTATGTATGTAAATAAGACAATTATACAGAATTATTAACTCAGCGGATATCATGGGTTCTTGCAAAGGATTATTGGCAATATTATTCGTTTCTGGAGTTGAGGCCCTTGCTCTTTGGGTTCAGCAGGAGGTTCATCCCAAATGACCTCCTGTTGTCCGGCATGAGTGGCCCATGATGTGTGAGGATGTCCTGCTTTTCATTGGCCCCCACCCCTCGCGGCTGTTTGCTTTTACCCACAGGTTGCCTGAGGTCATGGGAGGCGTTGAGAAAAACAAGCTCTGTAGCTTCCGCTTGTTTGTGAGTGTTTTTATAAAACAAATAACGTATCTTTTCCTCTTCTGAATTCCACAAACATCATGTCGCTACAGCATGGTCGGTTCAGGAAACAAAGTCTGTAAACGCTCTCATAGGTCTCCATTTTTTGTATTATTTTTCCTGTACTCATCAGCTTTCTTTTTTGTTTTTTCTCTACACTCTGTAAGAGTGACAAATTATCTAATAAATAATTTTGGGCGCTAAAGTCCATCCCCCAAAAGGTATTGCTAATCCTTCACGCAACCGTTGGGCAAAACGATCATGACATTTCTTGTGGCATTTCCCGCCGCCTGCATTTTTCAAAGCTCGGTGTATTTTGCCATCTGTAGTGTTCACCGCTCCAAAGCCTCTGCATCTCTCTGCTCTTTTGTTTTACGCTTCTTTCTCCTTTCCCTTATTTCTTCCTCTTGGGCGTCCTGTTGTATGGTAGTTGTTGGTAGACACTGTGAAACTTTATTGGCGTTGTCTGGTATAATATGGTATTTGGACGAGAGTTGATATATGCCATCGGGAATTGGTATTATGCCATCGTCGGTCAAGTTTCTAACCTTATAGGTTGTACTAGACCGTGTTTTCATTTGGTAATACTGCTCTCACCCATCGATTTGTCTTTACCATAAAAAGATGTAACACCGCTACAATTCGATTCTTGTGGGATGTAGACTTCAGTTGAAGAGGAGCTTTCATCCACATTTTCACCCAAAGCGGCTTTTCCGGCGGCCTGTATATATCTTCTCACTCTACACAGAGAAAGTTCATGTTCGCTGGTCAATCGTGATCCTACAGAAAGTACATACAGTATCGTGCATTCCTCTTGCCGTTGGTTTTTTTTCTTCTTCATCTCTGTTCTCACTATGAGAAATTTTCTCAGAAAACAGACAGCCCATACAAGTCATAAGGACGGTATTGACAACTTTATTGAATGTTTCTTCTTCATCTCTGTTCTCACCATCAGGAGGTTTCTCAGAAAACAGACAGCCTAGACAAGTCATAAGGACGGTCTTGACATCTTTATTGAATGTTTCTTCTTCATCTCTGTTCTCACCATGAGAAAGTTTCTCAGAAAACAGACAGCCTAGACAAGTCATAAGGACGGTCTTGACATCTTTATTGAATGTTTCTTCTTCATCTCTGTTCTCACCATCAGAAAGTTTCTCAGAAAACAGACAGCCTAGACAAGTCATAAGGACGGTCTTGACATCTTTATTGAATGTTTCTTCTTCATCTCTGTTCTCACCATCAGAAAGTTTCTCAGAAAACAGACAGCCTAGACAAGTCATAAGGACGGTATTGACATCTTTATTGAATTTTTCGTTCTTTAAAATGCGCTCAGTCTCAACACTTAAGTTTATTTCAGAATGTTCAAATTCAGCGAGGCAGTTTTTTATACTCTCATAGTCTTCGGAATTCATGTGCAATAAATTGAACAGCTTTAGAATTTAGAATTCACGCTCAGGAACAAATGAAAAAGTGTGTTTAAAACAGAGCTATCCATTTATTAAACACGTATATTTTGTGCGCCATTAAAGTAATTGAATTGGCAATTCACGCTCAAGAACAAATAAAGAAAGTATGTTTTATACAGAGATATACATTAATTTTATACGTATATTATGTGCGATATTATAGAAATTGAATTTGCAACTTTCCTCATTATCAAAATCGTATTTAACTAAATCTTATAATCAGTACCATCTATCGAGCTAGCCAAAGCTCACCAACCCACAGCCAGTACCATGAATCTAGCTAGCCACAGTTAACAATCTACAGCCAGTACCATCTAATTAGCCAGTTGATACTGGCCACAACTAATCAACCCACAGCCGTTACTATCTAATTAGATCGGAGGTTCCCAGCTGTAAATTGATGAGTTGTGGCCAGTACCACCTATGAAGCTAGATAACAGTGGCCACAGCTCAACAACCCACAGCCAGTACCATCTAATTAGCTAGCCACAGGCCAAAAACCCACAGCCAGTACCATATATCTAGCTAGCCAAAGCTCATCAACCCACAGCCAGTGTAATCTATCTAGCTAGATTATACTGGCCACTGCTAATGAACCAACAGCCAGCATAACCCACACAACTAAATGGTACTGGCCACAACTCAACAACCCACAGCCAGTATCATCTGTCTAGCTAAATGACACTAGCCACAGCTCAACAACTCGAAGCCAGTACCATCTAAATAGCCAGTCACAGCCCAAAAATGCACAGTCAGTACCATTTATCTAACTAGCCATAGCTCAACAATCCATTGCCACTACCATGAATCCAGCTAGCCACAGTTAACTGTCTACAGCAAGTACTATCTAATTAGCTAGTTGATACTGGCCACAACTCATCAACTCACAGCCGTCACCATCTAATTAGATCGGAGGTTCCCAGCTGTGAATTGATAAGTTGTAGCCAGTACCACCTATCAAGCTAGATAACAGTGGCCACAGCTCAACAACCCACGACCAGCACAATCTATCTGACTAGATTGTACTGGCCACAACTCAACAACCCACAGCCAGTACCATTTAATTAGCCAGACACAGCTCAAAGATGCACAGTTACTACCATATTTCTAGCTAGCCACAGCTTAACAACCCGTAGCCAGTACCACTTTTGTAGCTTCAAGATATTAGCCACAGGTAAACAACCCAGAACCAGTATCATATACCTAGCTAGCCACAGCCCATAACCCACAGCCAGTACCATCTAATTAGCCAGCCAGAGCCCAGCAACCCACAGTCAGTATAATCTATCTAGCTAGGAAAAGCTCAACAACCAATCGCCAGTACCATCTTTCTAGCTAGCCACAGCTCAACAATTCACACCAATACCATATGTCGAGCTGAACTATACTGGCCACAACCCAAAGCCAGTACCGTCTGTCTAGCTCAGCAACACACAGTAAGTACCACTTATCTAGCTAGATGGCACTGACCACAAATCAATAACCCACAGCCAGATCATCTATCTAGCTAGATGACACTAGCCACAGCTCAAAAACTCACAGCCAGTACCATCTAATTACCAAGTCACGGCCCAACAACACACAGCCAGTAATAAAAATCTAGGAAGCCATTGCTCACAACACATAGACACTACAATATTTTAGTTTTAATGGTACTGGCCAATATTTAACAATACAATACCAGTACATCTATTTAGCTAGCCATAGCTAAAACCCGCACCCAATACCATCTATATGGCTAGCTGCAGCCCAACAACACACAGCCAGTACCATTTATCTAGCTAGATGGCACTGGCCACAGCTCAACAACCCCCAGCCAGTACCATCTATTAGCCAGGCACAGCTGAACAACCTATAGCATGTACCATCTATTTTGTTAGCCACAGCTCAACAACCCCCAGCCAGTACCATCTATTAGCCAGGCACAGCTGAACAACCTATAGCATGTACCATCTATTTTGTTAGCCACAGCTCAACAACCAACAGCCAGTAGAATCTAATTATCTAAGCACAACCTAACAACCCACAACCAGTACCATCTATGAAGCTAGCCACAACTCAACAACCCAGAGCCAGTACCATCTATCCAACTAGATGGTATTGGCCACAACCCAAAACCCACAGCCATTTATCTAGCTATTCACAGCTCAACGAACCAGAGCAAGTACAATCTACCTAGCTTGATGAGACTGACAACCGTTGACCAAAACTATCTAAATAGATGGTACTGGGCACAGCGCAAGAATCCAAAATAGGTATCATCAAAGTAATTAGATGACATTGGCCACAACTCAAACACCCACAACAATAATTATGGCATTGGCCACGTCACTGACCACAACTTAACAATCAAAAGCCAGTATTATGCACTGGCAACAGGTAAACAACCCACAGCCAGTAAACTCTTTCTAGCTAGTTTGAGCCAGAGCTCAACATCCCACAGCTAGTACCAATTATCTAGCCAGCTACAAATCAAGAACGTAAAATCAGTTCTATGAATCTAACTAGATTGCACTATTCAATCTCATTGACCCACAGTCAGTACTATCTCTCTAGCTAGCCACAGCAAAACAACTCATATACCTTGCTGACCAAAACTCAACAACCCAGAGCTTGTATTATCTATCTAGCTAGATGGTACCAGCCATTCCCTAACAACCCAGAGCTTGTATTATCTATCTAGCTAGATGGTACCAGCCATTCCCTAACAACCCACAGCTTGTATTATCTATCTAGCTAGATGGTACCAGCCATGGCTCGACAACCCACAGTTTGTATTATCTATCTAGCTAGATGGTACCAGCCATTACTTAACAACCCAGAGCTTTATATTATCTATCTAGCTAGATGGTACCAGCCATTACTTAACAACCCACAGTTTGTATTATCTATCTAGCTAGATGGTACCAGCCATTACTTAACAACCCACAGCTTGTATTATCTATCTAGCTAGATGGTACCGGACATAGCTCGACAACCCACAGTTTTTATTATTTATCTAGCTACATGGTAGTAGCCATAGCTCGACAACCCACAGCTTCTATTATCTATCTAGATAGATGGTACCAGCCATATCTCGACAACCCACAGCTTGTATTATCTATCTAGCTAGATGGTACCAGCCATAGCTCGACAACCCACAGCTTGTATTATCTATCTAGCTAGATGGTACCAGCCATAGCTCGACAACCCACAGCTTGTATTATCTATCTAGCTAGATGGTACCAGCCATAGCTCGAGAACCCACAGCAAGTTTCGTCAAACTAGCTATATGGCACTGGCTACAGCTCAACACCTTACAGGCGGTAACATCTGTCTAGCCTAGACACGGCTTAACAACCCAGAGCCAGTACCATCTATCTAGCTAGCCACAGCCCAACAAAACATAGCAACTGTCATCTGTCTAGCTAGCTGAAGCCCAACAACCCACAGCCAGTAATTTCTATCTATCTAGCCACAGCTCAACAACACATTACCAGTATCATCTATGTAGCTAGCCACAGCTCAGCAGCTAATAGCAAGTACCATCTACATTGTTAACAAAAACTCAACAACACACAGCTAGATGGTGCCGGCCACAGGTTAATAACCCACAACCAGTACCATCAATCTAGCTAGATGGCACTATTGTATCAAGTTAGCAACAGCCAAATACCCCACTATCAGTACCATCAACCTAGCTATATGGCACTTTTCTATCTCTTTAGCCACAGCTCAATACCACACTATCAGTGCCAACAATCTAGCCAGATGGCACTGTTCTATCTAGTTAGCCACAGCTCAATAGCCCACCATCAGTACCATCTATCTAGCCAGATGTCACTGTTCTATCTAGTTAGCCACAGCTCAAAACCCCACTATCAGTACCATCTATCTAGCCAGATGGCACTGTTGTGTCTAGTTAGCCACAGATCAATACCCCACTAAAAGTATCATATATCTAGCTACATTGCACTGTTCTATCTAATTAGCCGCAGGTCAATACCCCACTATAAGTATCATCTATCTAGACAGAGGGCGCACCTCTATCTAGTTAGCCACAGTTGAATACCCCAATATCAGTACCATCTATCTAGCCAGATGGCACTGTTCTCTCTAGTTAGCCACAGCTCAAAACCCCACTATCAGTACCATCTATCTTGCTATTTTGCACAGTTCTATCTAATTAACCATAGCTCAATACCCAACTATCAGTACCATCTATCTAGCCAGATGGCACTGTTCTAACTAGTTAGCCACAGCTCAATACCCCACTATAAGTACCATCTATGTAGCCAGATGGCACTGTTCTATCTAGTTAACCACAGCTCAATACCCCAATATCAGTACCATCTATCTAGCCAGATGGAACTGTTCTATCTAGTGAGCCACAGCTCAATAGCTAACCATCAGTAACATCTATTTAGCCAGATGGCAATGTTCTATCTAGTTAGCCACAGCTCAATACCCCACTATCAGTACTATCTTTCTAGCTAGATGGCACTGTTCTATCTAGTTAGGCACAGCCATATAACCCACTATCAGTACCATCTATCTAGACAGAGGGCACACCTCTATCTATTTAGCAATAGAGCAATAATCCAATATCAGTACCATCTATCTAGCCGGATGGCACTGTTCTATTTAGTTAGCTACAGCTTAATACCCCACTATCCGTACCATCTATCTAGCTAGGTGCCACTATTCTATCTAGTTAGCAACAGCTCAATACCCTACTATCAGTACGATCTATATATCTAGATGGCACTATTCTATCCAGTTAGCCACAACTGAAAACCCTACTATCAGTACTATCTATTTAGCCAGATGGCACTGTTCTCTCTAGTTAGCCACAGCTGAAAACCCCACTATCAGTACCATCTATCTTGCTCATTTGCATAGATCTATCTAAATAACCACAGCTCAATACCCCACCATCAGTACCATGAACCTAGTTAGATGGCACTGATCTATCTAGTTAGCCACAGCTCAATGCTCCACTATCAGTACCATCTAACTAGCTAGATGGCACTGTTCTATCTAATTGGCCACAGCTGAAAACCCCAATATTAGTACCATCTATCTAGCTAGATGGCGATGTTCTGTCTAGTTAGCCACAGCTCCATACCCCAATATAAGTACCATCTATCTAGCTAGATGGCACTGTTCTATCTAGTTAGCCAACGCTCAATACCCCACTATCAGTACCATCTATCTACCCAGATGGCACTGTTCTATCTAGTTAGCCACAGCTCAATACCCCACTATCAGTACCATCTATCTAGCCAGATGGCACAGTTCTATCTAGATAGCCACAGCTCAATACCCCACCATTAGTACAATCTATCTAGCCAGATGGCACTGTTCTATGTAGTTAGCCACAGCGCAATAGCCCATTATCAGTACCATCTATCGAGCCAGATAGCACTGTTTAGTCTACAGCCCAACAACTCATAACCACTATTATCTATCTAGTTTGCTACAGCCTAACAACTCATAGCCACTACCATCTACTTAAATAGCTACAGCCGAACAACCCATAGCAAGTACCAACTATCAAGTTAGCTTCAGCCCAACAACTCAAAGCAACTACCATCTATCTAGTTAGCTACAGCCCAACAACTCATAGCAACTACCATCTACTAGTTAGCTACAGCCCAACAATTCATGGCAACTACCAACTATCTAGTTAGCTACAGCACCACAACTCATAGCAACTACCATCTACCTAGTTAGCTAAAGCCCAACAAGTCATAGCAACAAGTCATAGCAACTACTATCTGTAGAGTAAGCCATAGCCCAACAACTCATAGACACTACCATTTATCTAGTTAGCTATAGGCCAACAAGTCATAGCCACTACTATCTATCTAGTTGGCAACAGCCCAACAATAATAGCAACTACTATCTATCTAGTTAGTCACAGCCCAACAATTCATAGCAACTACTATCTATCTAGCTAGCTACAGTACATGAACTCATAGCAACTACCATCTATCTAGTTAGCCATAGCCCAACAACTCATAGAAACTACGTTCTATCTAGTTAGCTACAGCCCAACAAATCATATCAACTACTATTTATATAATTAGCTATAGTCCAACAACTCATACCCACTACTATCTATCTAGTTAGCTATGTCCAACAACTCATAAAAAACTACTAACTATCTATTTAGCTACAGCCCAAGAACCCATATTAACTACTATCTATCTATCTAGATACAGCCCATGAACTTATAGCTACTACCATCTATTGAGTTAGCCATAGTACAACAACTCATAAAAACTACTATCTACCTTGTTAGCTACAGCCCAACAACTCATAGCAACTACTATCTTTTTTAGATAGCTACAGCCCAACAACCCAAAGAAACTACTATCTATCTAGCTATCTACAGCCGATGACCTCACAGCTCCTACCATCTATCTAGTTAGCCATAGCCCAAGAACTCATAGCAACTACTTCCTATCTAGCCATAGCCCAACAACCCATAGCAATTACTATCTATCTAGCTAGCTACACCCAACAACTCATAGCAATTACCATCTATCTAGTTAGCTACAGCCCAACACCTCATAGCAACTACCATCTATCTATTTAGCCAGAGCACAAAAACTAATAGCAACTACCATTTATCTAGGTACCTACAGCCCAAGAACACATAGGAACTACCATCTATCTAGTTAGCTACAGCCCAACAAATCAAAGCAACTGCTATTTATCTAGTTAGCTGGATCTCCACAACTCATAGCAACTACCATCTATCTAGTTAGGTAGAGCCCAACAACTCATAGCCACTACCATCTATCTAGTTAACTACAGCCCAACAACTCATCGAAACTTCCATCTATCTAGTTAGCTACAGCCCAATAACTCATAGCAACTTTCATTTATCTAGTTAGCAACAGCACAAGAAATAATAGCAACTACTGTCTATCTAGTTAGCTACAACCCATAAACTCATAGAAATTACTCACTGTCTAGTTAGCCACAGTACAACAACTAATAGCAACTATCATCTATCTAGTTAGTTACAGCCCATCATTTCATAGCAACTACCATCTATCTAGTTAGCTACAGCCAAACAACTCAAAGCAAGTACAATCTACCTAGTTAGCTACAACCCAACAAATCATAGCAACTACCATCTGTCTAGCTAGCTACAGCCGAACAACTCATAGCCACTACTACCTATCTAGTTAGCTATAGCCCAACAACTCATAGCAACTACCATCTATCTAGTTAGCTACAGCCAAACAACTCATAGCCACTACCATCTATCTAGTTAGCTATAGCCCAACAACTCATAGAAACTACTATCTATCTAGTTAGCTACAGCCTAACAACTCATATCAACTACTATCTATATATTTAGCTATAGCCGAACAAGTCATATCAACTACTATCTATCTAGTTAGCTATGCCCAACAACTCATAGCAACTACTAACTATCTAGTTAGCTACAGCCCAACAACCCAAAGCAACTACTATCTATCAAGCTAGCTACAGCCAACCAATTCATAGCCACTACTATCTATCTAGTTAGCTATAGCCCAACAACTCATAGCAACTACTATCTATCTAGTTAGCTACAGCCCAAGAACCCATAGCAACTACTATCTATCTAGCTATCTACAGCCGATGAACTCATAGCTCCTACCATCTATCTCGTTAGCTACAGCCCAACAACCCATAGCAACTATCATCTATTTAGTTAGCTACAGCCAACCAAATCATAGCAACTACCTTCTATCTAGTTAGCTACAGCCCAACAACCCATAGCAACTATCATCTATTTAGTTAGCTACAGCCAACCAAATCATAGCAACTATCATCTATTTAGTTAGCTACAGCCAACCAAATCATAGCAACTACCTTCTATCTAGCTAGCAACAGCCCATCAACTCATAGCAACTACCATCTACCTAGTTAGCTACAACCCATAGCAACTACTATCTATATAGTTAGCCAGAGCCCAACTCATAGCAACTACCATCTATCTAGTTAACCTCAGTCCACAATTCATAGCAACTTCCATCTTTCTAGTTAGGCACAGCACAACAACTAATAGCAACTATCATCTATCTAGTTAGCTAGAGCCCAACAACTCATAGCCACTACCATCTATCTAGCTAGCTACAGCCCAAGAACTCATAGCAACTACCATCCATCTAGCTAGCTATAGCCGAACAACTCATAGCCACTACTATCTATCTAGTAAGCTACAGCGCAACAACTCATTTCAACTACTATCTATGTAGTTATCTACAGCCCAACAACTCATATCAACTACTATCTATCTAGTTATCTATTCCTAACAACTCATAGCAAGTACTAACTATCTTTTTAGCAACAGCCCAACAACCCATACCAACTACTGTTTATCTAGTTAGCTACAGACTAAAAACTCATAGCAACTACTATCTTTCTAGTTAGTCACATCCCAACAACTCAAAGCAACTACCATCTATCTAACTATCTACAGCCAACCAACTCATAGCAACTACCATCTATCTAACTATCTACAGCCAACCAACTCATAGCAACTACCATATACCTAGTTAGGAAAAACTCAACAACCCACCGCCAGTACCATCTATCTAGTTGTAGCTACCTTTTAAACTAATTCCTTTATCATCTATCTAGTTAGTTACAGCTAACAACTCGCCACCACCACCCCTCTAACAACTCAAGCCCAACAACTCATAGCAACTATCATCTATCTAGGCAACTACAGCCAACAACTCATAGCCACTTCTATCTATCACTTCTTCAGCCCAACAACTCCCCATTAACCCAACTACTATCTCTCTGACGCGCTACAGCATAAAAGCTCATAGCAACTACCATCTATCTAGCTGCTTCTATTACTAACTCACACCCTTAAATCCCATCTATCTAGCTAGCTACAGCCGAGCAATTCATAACCACTACTATCTATCTAGTTAGCTACAGCCAAACAACCCAGAATCCAGTGCCACCTATCTAGCTAGCTACAGCTCAGCAACCCACTGCCAGTACCATCTATCTAGCTAGATGGCACATGGCTAATTTAACAGCCCATAGTAAGTATCGTCTATCTAGTTAGAAGGCTTTGGCCACAAATCAACAACCCACAGTCAGATTTGGTTCTGTGTTGTGTTGTATATTAAATCTAACAGTATTTCTCAGCTTTCCTACCATTTTGTGTTTTGAAGTCAAATCAGCGTTTTAGCAGTTGCCGAAGCATATTTCTTAACTTCCATTTTTTTTTTTTTTTTTTAAATGATTTTTTCAAGGTGACACTTTTGCAAAAAAAAATCATTTCCAACTTTTGACTACTTGATAGACGTTTTAAAAATTTTAGGAACTTTTATATTTTATAATAGAGTCGGCCCTGATCCAATAATCTATTCATTCAAAAGAACAGGAATAAGAATCGTCCAATGTTTAAAATAAGAATTTCTCTCGGCTTTTTGAAGGAATTTTTTTTACACAATAAGCATCTTACACTGGTGAATAGTTATATTTTTCACAAAAAAACTAATTAAAAAAAAGCATCGCTGTTCGTCATCAGCCCTCATACAGTCACAATCAGCCCATACTATCATCCCTATCATCACCATCATCATCATCATCATCACACACACACACACACACACACACACACACACACACACTATCTTCCTCATTCATATCTCCCCATCAGCAGCAGCAGCAGCAGCAGCAGCAGCAGCAGCAGCAGCAGCAGCAGCAGCAGCAGCAGCAGCGAGCAGCAGCGCAGCAGCAGCAGCAGCAGCAGCAGCAGCAGCAGCAGCAGCTGCTGCGCAGCAGCAGCAGCAACGCAACAAGAAAGAGCAGCAGCAGCACTCGACTCACCACCACCAACACACACACCACCACACACACACTACACTACCATCATCTCTTAGCAGCAGCAGCAGAGGCAGAGCAGCAGCAGCAAGGAGCAGCAGCAGCAGCAGCAGCAGCAGCAGCAGCAGCAGCAGCAGCAGCAGCACGACCAGCTGGGCAGCAGCAGCAGCAGCAACCAGCAGAGCAGCAGCAGCCAAGCAGCAGCAGCAGCAGCAGCAGCAACCAGCAGCAGCAGCAGCAGCAGCAGCAGCAGCAGCAGCAGCAGCAGCAGCAGCAGCAGCAGCAGCAGCAGCAGCAGCCAGCAGCAGCAGCAGCGTAGTAGTAGGTAGTAGTAGTAGTAGTAGTAGTAGTAGTAGTAGTAGTAGTAGTAGTAGTAGTAGTAGCAGGTAGTAGTAGTAATAGCAGTAGTAGTAGTAGTAGTAGTTTTTTTATTATTATTAAATATTATTAATATTATTATTATTATTTTTCTTCTTCTTCTTCTTCTTCTTCTTCTTCTTCTTCTTCTTCTTCTTCTTCTTCTTCTTCTTCTTCTTATTTTATTCTTTCTTTCTTCTTTCTTTCTTTTTATTATTATTATTATTATTATTATTATTATTATTATTATTATTATTATTATTATTATTATTATTATTATTATTATTATTATTATTATTATTATTATTATTATTATTATTGTTATTATTATTATTATTACTATTATTATTATGACTGTTATTATTGTGATTGCAATTATTATTACTTTCATTATTATCATGGTATTATTATTCTTATAATCATCTTCATCATCATCATCCTCATGAACTGTTTTCTACAACTCCTACAGTCTATTATGTGTAGGGAGGCTGGTATAGAACTTTTATTTATTTGTTGCAGTAGCAGTAGGCCTTTTAACAGATCTTTAAGCTTTGCTATATTAATTATCAGCTTGTGGGAGGAACCACGTGCGCTTCTAGCTTTTTCGTAGACTTAGTTGAATGGCGGGAAACTAGTCTCCGCTGCTCTAGCGGTTTATTCTTATTTCTTTAATAATTCGGAAGATACTTTGTTTCATGTAATGATTACATTGACTAGCCGATCTATTCATCTGTTCTTGTCCAGCTGGCCAGAGAAGCTTTTCTTCGGTCGGTTTGGACGTGCTTTGATTCGGGGAGCTTGGGGAATTTAGGGAGACTGCTGGTCGTATTAAGCTATGTGATGCTTTGATCGGGGGGATGCTGTTATCGTACGTAGATGTAACGATGGCTTCCGACACCCATTCATATTAGTTAGGGAACAGTGGCCTTAGTACTCCACTGATACTCAAGGACCCAAGAGTGTGGACTCTTTAGTATTGCACGGCTCATAGGCACGCTACCATAACGAATAAGGGCCTGCAATTACTTAGAGTAGGAAGAAGCATTGAGCTT
>JAWDGP010001773.1:0-90000 GCA_033675545.1 Elysia crispata
GTCCTTGAGCGGTGCATGATCCAGCCATCCTCAGCTCTTGAGATGTGTGTCAGAAGATCAGCTCGATTTAGGCACACATAAGTACGAAAATCGGAATAGAGGGGAAATTGTATACGAAGGGGAAGGCACGGAAATAAACGCAGTGAACTCTAAAGAGGATAAGACTCATAATGAAAAAAAATGTTTTATAAGCATAATATTAGAACAACGGGCATCTGGATTTCATAGATAATGATACAATAATTTATAGTGTAGAACAGAGAAAAGTACAAAAAATGCGTTAATTAAATAATTAATTAATTAATAATAATAATAATAATAATAATAATAATAATAATAATAATAATAATAATAATAATAATAATAATAATAATAATAATAATAATAATAATAATAATAATAATAATAATAATAATAATAATAATAATAATAATAATAATAATAATAATAATAATAACAATAATAATAATAATAATGAATCAGATTATTTCTAAAAAAAATAAATTCAGAGCGCTTATACACATTAAAATCTTATTCACAAAGAAACATGACATTGAAATATTATATTGTTAGAAAACATACAATTACAACAGAACTGATGCATATATGAACATAGATTTACATAATTTAGTTAAGTTAGGTGGTGGAAAGAATGCGTCTTTAGTAGCTTTGTGAAAGTTTCTTCCGAATTTGTGTCTCTGAGTTGCTGTGGTAGTCTGTCACGATCTTCAGTGTAACAGCATTGAAAGCTCTTTCGCCATACTTTTTAGTTCTTGATCTTTTTTTAGAATCAAAAGTTTCTTACCACTCAAACAAAAAATAGTGAGAGGGGGAACGATTTCACAAATATCGAGGCGCAGTGCCATTAAGCCATTTGTAAAAGAGAATCGAAGTTTTATATTCAATGCGTGATTTTACTGGTAATCGTTGTAGATGTTTAAGGAGAGGTGATATAATTATGGTCCCGCTTTCTTTCAGCAGCGCTATTTTGGCATTTCTGTAACCTATCTAGGCTATCTTTAGTTAAGGAATCATAATAGTCAGGCCTTGAAAGGATAAAAGCTTATGCAGAGGTCTTTTTTGATGCGTTGTTCAAATATTGTGTCAAAGCGGCTGTTCTTTGCAATTTAAGATATACTATCTTATATAGGTGGCGAACATGTGACTTCATCAATAACTTATTATCTACATACACACGAAGAGTTTTAGCTTTATTAGTAAAAGTTAATGTATCATTTCCAATATTTAAGTGTCCTATTCACTTTCCTCCTCCTCGTTTCTGACATCAAACAGTAAAAGCTCTGTTTTGAGGAACTCCGTATCCCAAGCTATTCATATTTGTACAAAATAATTTGATTGGAACTGTGATAAACTCTGTTTGGTAATCAACTCCATCAGCAGTTTGAATTACTTTGGTTTTGGGGGGAAAAGAGTACACTTTGATTTACGGAAAAATAAATCATAATTTTAAGAAAGCTGTGAATCTAATACGGTTGTAGTGTGGTTAGTAAAAAATCAAAAGCGTTTTTGAATGTTAGAAGAACTTAACAGCTGTAAACGCTCAGCTAATATTAACGTTTCATAATGCGTTATCATCGATTTATACCAGATTCAACCTATCGATAGAAAAAAAATTCTTCTGGGCTAAAATAATGGCTACTTGGGAAACCAGGTATTCCTTGAACGTGTTTGCTCGGAAGCACAGTGTAATATTGACAGTACACAAAGACATGAATACAATAACAGAATTAGGACTGTTTCGATCATCTTCGTGATCTGGCTATGGCCTTTGATATTGTATGTAGGGCAAATCTTTACCCTTGTTGGACAGTTCAGCTGGTCTGTTCCAACTAGCAGAGAATCTCTGGAATCTTGTTCGATAGTGAGCAGAAGAAAACAAGGAGTTACTTATTTTACTTTTTTTAACAAATGAGAAAAGAGCATATCTGGATATCCGAAATATTGGAAGATAATAAGTCTGACACACCAGAAGCAATCGCTGAGTAAGTACAGCCTTACTGAGAAAGGTGCTATTGGTCGATGATGAGGCCTTGAGTAGATAAAACTAAAAAAAACATCAGTAGTTCTGTTACGATTTCAATGAGTTCAACTGACTACTAGAATAAAAACGAAAACTATGACTAATGTTGTTTGCTTACCATCAACAGCCAACTTTGGTGCTGGTTTGCTTCCGATTTCGGACTATTTCGCATACCATAGCTTCACAAACGCTAGCGACAGCCACTTGATACTGAAATAAAAATGTTTAACCCTAACTCTTTATTCTCTCCTCGCTTATAAAAAGAAACACCAAACCTGAATGTCTAGTTGCTTTATTTTATGTGATTCTTCTGGCACCAAAATAAGTTTATGTCGCACAAATATTTCAAACCATGGCAACATGTTTCAGACAAGCGCAATAAACTGAGTCACATCTCTTGTTTTTATTTTGTCATGGATGTGACGTTCGCTATTTGGTTCAATACGTCGAATCTTTTACCACCAGCCGGCCGTGTCGTCTCACTCACACTGACAAAGACAGCCTGTCACAACTGATGGTAGACAGGAGAAACCCTGGGTTGACTTCACTTTTTTTTACCTCCCTTTCCCTACCCGATTCTCACTTCACAGCTCCTATCTTCTCACTCCGTTTTCTCTCTTTGCTACTTTTTTCTGTCTCTCTTCTTCTTACCATTCCTTCGTTTTCCTATCGTTTTTCTTTTCTACTTCTCTTTTTAGATGGTCTACAACTCTCATTTTTTTTTCTCAATGCCTCTCTCTCTATCTTTGTCTGCATGTCTGTCGCTTTCTTTCTCAGTCTCGCTTTCTCTAATCTCTATGCATCTTTTATATCTGACTTCTTTAAATCAAAATGTGTTTTTTGAATCCTATAGATAAAAATCGTAAGCAAGAAATAATGAAGTAAAAAATCAAAGATCCAACGATAACGATTCATTACTAGTAATAAATCGTTATCGTTGGATTTATTACTAGTAATGAATCTCAATTATTCACATAGATAAACACAGGAGACTTTACTTGGAACACTAACAAAATAATAAGAATTCTGTATTTCTAAACGATCTAGCAATATTTCCTCTATCATCCTAGGAACTCATACTTATCAAATCATGGCGCTAGTGCATTAAGCACTATATGACTGACTCATAGACAATTCTAGTGTCCTAAGACAGTACAGTTTGCTGTTTGAGACCAAGTGAAAATATTTAGACGCGAATTTTACTTTACAATCATAATGACATCTAATTGCTATGCGTTTTGATAAAATTTGTATATAGATTTCATCAATCTTCCCAATCTAATAATAATTTTTGATAGGCCAGATTTTCAAAGAAAGCTGAGCATATTTTATCATGGGATGAAATGAAAGGGATTATCGAAAAGTATAGTCACCTTGACCTAAGCAACATCAACTAACAAACAAAATAAATGAACAATTTAAGTTGGACTTCTCTAGGTTCCAAGTGCTGGAACAATTGACAACCTTAAAAAAGAGCGAGAGAGAGGGGAGATATACATATATATATATATATATATATATATATATATATATATAGAGAGAGAGAGAGAGAGAGAGACAGACAGACAGACAGACAGACAGACAGACAGACAGACAGACAGATAAACAGACAGACAGACAGACAGAGACAGAGACAGAGACAGAGAGGGAGACAGACAGAGAGAGACACACACACACAGACAGATAGACAGACAGACAGAGATAGAGACAGAGACAGAGACAGAGACAGAGACAGAGACAGACAGAGACAGAGAAGTGCAGTGGGAAGAAATGAAAAACTGATGATATATGCGCTAGCCTAAGTAGTGGAAGGAGTAAAGAAAGAAAGGGACCGGAGGGTGTTAAATCGAGGAAAACAAGTAGTGTACTGTAGTCAACTGAGCTACCGAAAATCCGTGCTTCTCCCGTGAGGTTTCCAGTCGGTTCAATAAGCAGGTTTTCAGCATCGGCGGCCTGGAGTTACTCTAACCGATCCGACGCCTGTCACACGCCAAGGAGGAGCTTATTCAGATGGTTACATTTGAGACTTTACTCAACAGATGAAAAAAAAATCGTTATGATGCTAAAAAGCATAAGGCGAACATTACTATCGCATATATATATATATATATATATATATATATATATATATATATATATATATATATATACTGGAGTATTCTTAGTTTGTATTGTAGGTTCTATTATTATTTTGATCATCTACATTTTGCATAAAAATAAAACAAATATAATTATTGTCAATGTTAGAATGTAATAGCGAAAAGAAAAGGATTCCAATGATTTGCTTAACGCTGCAGTTTGTTAACTTTATGCTACCAAATATTTGCTCATTTATAGTTGGTTTTTTTTTTAAGTCATCTTTGAGCGAGACAATGTGGTTAATTCAGGCACACTTATCATTAGCTTATTCTTAGCTACATCCCATGAAATTTAATAGATAAGGTCTTAAAAAAAATTCCTCTGATAAAAGTTATCTCAAAATATACAAAATGATATATTTCAAGTGTCAGTTTCATCTTTTTTACATGTCGTTTAAAGGTATTTGAAGTTACAAGTGCTTTGTTTTCATATTTGAAACAAGAAGTATGATTGTGACCGTCTAACTTGTAAGTGATTACTCCGTTTTTTGTTGTTGTTTTTTTAATTAACGAGACATTCATATCTTAACACACAGCAATAGGAATAGTTAACTTTTGTAAAAACCAAATCTTTTCACACATTTTTTAAACATTCATTATCATGAAGTTATAAACAACCGCAGGGCTAAGAATTTTCGCAAGTTAGTACAATTTTATTAACTTAATGTTAAAATTCGCAGTCTCAAATATTCATTTAAAAGGATCTAAAACCAGATTGGGAAAACACAGAAATCGTCAATTTCCTTTCTCAGTAAAGGCTCTTATTTTTTCGCCCAGCACTTTTATCATAAGAAGCTGTAAAATTACAAGTAAAAAGTTGAACGCGTTAAAATGATCTCCACTTCATGGACATTAGTTTTAAATTCATTCTTGTCGTGTTGTTTATGATTGAAGATAAAAGTGTTAGAAAAAATTTGTTCATGAAATCTGGTAAAATATTTACCCCTTTTCTTGTGAATGCTGCTAAGAGAGAAATGTGTTGAAGCGTGTAAGGCAACATTCTTATGTGCAGCTTTACAAAATAAGCACTCTTGTATGCCGACAAAACAATGTTAGAGAAGTAAATAAAATTAATTGTGGCAAAGAAGGTACGAAAATAAAAAAAAATGATTTGCGAAAAAGTACATTTCAAAGTTTAAACTGGAAATAATCAGATTTAAGAGGAACAATGATACAATGGAATAGCGTCCATTGAAAACTAAAATTGTATTGGGAAAAAATATTGACACAACTGGAAAGGGTTTATTGCTTGTTAAGCCCAAACTTAGCAGCAATGTTAGATAAAGCTGTTTGTGAAAAGTCTTAAGGCAGATGGAATCGTTACTTGTACACAAAAGTGCAGCACGAAAATGCCAGACTTCCAAAATACAATAGAAAGAGGACAATGAAATTTGGAAAATCTTAGAGGAACAAAATGGCATTAACGAAAACAAAAAATAATGCAGCGCAAAAAAAGACTCTTACATGACATCTTATAAGAGTCATGGTCACCTGGCTAGGCACATATCTTTGTCCGGTGCATTCTATCTTCTTGTTTTGTATTATTTGTTTTGTTTTCGTGGTTTCTTTTTTTCCTTTGGCAAATTAGAAAAATTATGGCCGGTGGTCTGCTTAAACAGTTGATTGTGCGAAGTTTAATTTATTCAATTATCAGGGAAGAGAGTAAGAATTTATTTGTAAAGCCTTCTGAAAGATATTGAAGTCCACGGCGTGTTAAGTATATCTCTGCTGTGCAGAAAGAAGTCAAGTCAGTGTCACGTATGTAAAAAAAATTCTGTACGAAAGATAGAATAAAATAAATGTCTCAAGCAGTTTGATGTTTATTTTCTGTCACTTATTTCATTCTTTTTCATTTCTTTTGTGATCACGTTTACATTTTTTTCTTCCAAATGAGTAACAGCTCATTGCAGCTGGTGTGAAATTCCAAGAGCATGTTTACCCTTCAATACTCGCAACATAAAGAAAAACTCCGGAGCTTTATATCATCTATATATGTCCAAAGGCAAAGCCCACTTGAACGTAAACGTTAATCTACTGTATGAGAGTATGGCAGAATCTAACCGAACGCAATTCATGAATTGGAAGATCAAATGTGAAGCGCAGGGTCGGGTTCAATAGCTTCCTACAAGGCGAAATATGGTCGATACGAATCCCTTAATACTCACTTGTGTTCATGGCTTTCTCTTCTTTAAGAGTCTTCCAGATAGCGACTTGGTTCTTTCGATCTCTCTAAGGAGCCCACGTCCTCACATCATGATTATCTTAATAAGCAAAACGTGATAGCTAAACAGAAGGCAGCGGTAAGCTTCTTCACTCATATTTTGTAGACACTTTTACTGTTCGAAGAGTTCTCACGATAAGATTTACTTGAAAAATAAAGCAAGAAATCTGCTCTAACAGCGGAAGACTTTTCATGATTTCACACAAGCCCCTCTTTCCAAAACTAGCAGTTTGGTATACTTAAACATCAGTGGCTTAGCGAGACTAAGATAATACAAATTTCAAATTATCAAAAAAAAACTTTTCTTAGTGTAGCATATGAAATTGATAGCATTCAAAATACATTATTAGAAAATTCAAAATAAAAACTGGAAATTAAAAGAAATAAAACTTTGATTCGATTCTCTTTCATGGGTCTGGGATTGGAATATCTTTAATTTAAAAAAGGGGGAAAAAACGAGTGCAAGCAAGAAGTAACCTTCACTGAAGTAAATTCTTTAGGACTACTAATGCCGGAGGGTAATAGAAGAGACAAGATGCGATCAGTCATCCTTAGATTAAATTAGAAAACATTAATGTTCTCAGTCTCAGTTTCAGATTGTCGTCTGCTTTAATCTTAGCATTAATCGTGCCTGTGGTTATACCCGAGAAAGATTATTAGTTTTAGAAACAGCCCATAATTAAATTGGGTTTTTTTAAGTTTTAAAGAAAGGATTACTCAGAGAAAAAAATTGCTGAGGTGTAGTTGATTCCCTAGCTTTCTTTCTGTCTCATCTGCATTATCTATATCATTACTAAATCCCTGCTCTTCGTTTATTGTAAATACGTTTCTATTTCTGGCATCCATCTAGCAACCAGATTATGCAATTTAAACAAGTTAAAAAAATCTAGGTTCGTCCTTTGAATCAGTCACAACTTGTGAAGAACCTGATAAAATCGGAAGAAAAAATATTTAGAGCAAATCACTCAGAGGTTTTGTTGATGGTGTTATTTTTGCAATAGAATTCAGGGTACGACTCGACGTATAAGTGAAAAACCCTTATAGAATAATATCGTTCATAATTTTAGTTCACTTTCCACTTTGTAGCTACTGACAGAAAGAAACATTAATGCTTTGATCCCAACATAATTTCAATTGTTATTGTTCTCTATTACAAATAATTTATTTTTCTAATTCTATCTTCATGCTCACAAGCCTAATTCGTAAAGTAAACGATATTTGATAATTAAATCCCAAAACTGACAAGTTAGTCTCAGTCTTCCAATAAATTTGAATCCAACTCATCTAGGGAAGTCGTCAGTAAGAGATATCTATACTGAATTTATCAACAAGGCCTAAGAGGAGATGGGAAAGAGCATTGCCATTATAATTTAAAAAATTTCCTCTTAAATATGTGTTTTTTAAATAGGACCTATAGAATACAAGTCTTGAGTTTTCATTTATTTGAACGGATAAAATACCAAGTAAATATTACTACTGCCACATGCATTGATACAGGATACAACGTGGATTTTGATTGAATAACTTCTTAAATTTAGTAAACGTGTGCTAAATTGATATTTTTGTTAATTTTAAGATTTGAAATCCCTAGATATTGCGCTTAACTTAACCTGGACTCTTTGTCTGTCTCTGCTACTAAGAATATTACCGTAAAAAAAAGGAAAAAAAAAATTTTGAGAAATCTAAAAAAATGCTATTAATTGGAAATAATATTTAGTTCCATTTTCAGTTTCATTACTCGCTGCAGGAAAACTAAAAACAACACTACATACAGAGATATTTAACGAAATGTACATGTCTTTCAGTGGGTCACTAAACCAGAAAATGTTTAATGTAATGAGAAGAAAACTTAATAAAGATAAGTACTTTCGCTCCCTTGCTTGATCTCTCTCTCTCTCTCTCTCTCTCTCTCTCTCTCTCTCTCTCTCTCTCTCTCTCTCTCTCTCTCTCTCTCTCTCTCTCTCTCTCTCTCTCTCTCTCTCTCTTCCTCTCTTTCTCGTTCACTTTCTCTCACTCTTCCTCATATCGACGAGTGACCGAGTAATTTTCTCTTTTAAGGAAGTTGGAGGATAACTTCACGTTCCCTGACCTAGGGCTTTGGTGGTTCCATTTACAGGGAATACATTTTCTAGGTCATATGTATCTTGTGAAAAACTCCCTTTGACCTAGCCTATCCTTTAGACAAGTGTTTTTCTTACCCCACCATGTTCTAGATATTGGCGAGTTTTTCTGCCAATTAGGATGTACGGTTTCTCACAGCCAGTACGAGAGATATAGGAGAATAAGAGCCAAGTATAATTTTCATTTCAAAACCTGAATATAGAGAAGATAAAAGATAAAATAGCGAAAGAGAAAGAGAGAGAGAGAGAGAGAGAGAGAGAGAGAGAGAGAGAGAGAGAGAGAGAGAGAGAAATACTTGCCGGTTGTCATTAAGGACAAAAATCCTTCTTATTTGAAAGGAATATACTTTTTCATCCTACTGTAGAACTTGTTTCTCGAAAAGAGCCCATGTATCTCTCTGTACAATTATTTATATATATATATATATATATATATATATATATATATATATATATATATATATATATATATATATATGTATATATGCGTTTGAAAATTCTCTTGAAATGAAGGAACTCAAAACGGACGAACACAGTAACAGCAATTTTAACTGCCGCTCAACACATAATGGTGCAAACGTCGGGTTTTGCATTTCCGTAGATCGAAAAATTGAAATCTTGGTCTTACAATAGGGCACTTGTAAAAGCAAAGTGGCTTTCCATGATGCTTGACTATAGCATTTAAGTCAGGCATATTTTGATGTCCACTTTCGGAAGAGGATTTTTACCACATTTCTGGTTTTCATTTGCAAATAAAGCTGTTATAACAAATCCTATGACATTTTCAAGCTTATGGGAGGTAGTTGATATTATTTTGAAACATTTCCAAGAATTTAAAGGTAATTTTTAAATTTGTGCTTTGATTTTTATGCATCTGAAAAAAGGACCGAAGGTGATAAACAGTACTGGTGGACTGACCCATATATAATTATACAGAGAGAGAGAGAGAGAGAGAGAGAGAGAGAGAGAGAGAGAGAGAGAGAGAGAGAGAGAGAGAGAGAGGAGAGAGAGAGAGAGAGAGAAGAGAAAAATACAGGGAGACAGACATAGACATTCAGAAAAGAGACAGAAAGGAGATAAGTTAGGTTGGAAAAGAGAGATAGGGAAAGGGAGCAAAAAAGAGATAAAGAGGAAGAAAGATATAAAGATGAAGAGATGAAGAAAAGTGATGAAGGTATTGAGGGAAGAGAGAGAGGAAAGACCTTAAAAGATAAGTGAGTTACTCCTTGCTAAACATGGTCATTTTACACGACAGAATTCTTTTGTTAGTTGAATTTATGAGCCTCAACCCCTCTAAAGTTTGCTTCACTTCTTTCTATCCTCTTCTCCCATAGTGGCACTTTTTCGAAAATCTTTAAAAAAAGCACAAATTTCTGGGTCTGGTCATGTGCAATCCCCTGCTCCAAGGGCTTCAATAGATATCTTGGACGACGCTAATCAATGAGCTAGATAATTTTTTAGGTAAGAGTATTGACCTAATTATAATTCTTTCGATGGTAAACGAAGTTTAAAACCAAATTGCCTTTTTCAAAGTTCCGAATAAACTGTAATCTTCACTTGAGATACTGCTTAAATTTAACTTAAATTTTCAGTGTAGATCTGTTCGAAAATGAAGTTGCAGCACAGATTCATTTACTTGCAACAAACAGAATGAAAGAAAAACATTTCTCCTTAAAATTTCTTTGGTGGATTTAAACATGTTGTTTGCATTGTGTTTATGTGAATTACATTCCAGTGACGGTCTTACATGCTGCACTTTTCATGTATAGTTTACACTTCCATAATTTAGTAAATTTAAATTAAGTTTACAAATATTTGCTTCAAGGCAAGTGTCCTCGGATCCATTGTTCTTTTATCAGTGGATACGATTTGAATATCTCTTACAGTGGAAAAAGAAACCAGCTAACTGTGTCCTGTACTGACAAGTCAAGCTATCGAGGTGCGTGTGAGGGCTATTGCCAAATCAGGGGGGAGGAGCAAATGGATCACCATCAATCGGAATCGAATTCAGTATCACTTTGCAAGAAGTGACCTGGTTCACTTTAGCTACCTAAGGTATTTTACCCTTTTAGTCCCATCTCTCCTTAAGTTAAGTCCATCTCATTCTTCTACAACGATATGAAAAGTAAGATGAATGCAATAGTGGGTACTGAATTTTTTAAATCTAGGTCAATGTTTGGTCAGCCTATCGAAGGGCGCTTAAACTTGTGGCTCATCTTATTTTCTCTTTTTTTTTCATTTCTGGCACTGAGACATATGTTCTCTCTCTCTCTCTCTCTCTCTCTCTCTCTCTCTCTCTCTCTCTCTCTCTCTCTCTCTCTCTCTCTCTCTCTCTCTCTCTCTCTCTCTCTCGCTCTCTTCCCCCCCCCTCTCTCTTTGGTGAAAGAAGAAAGAAGAAAAACGCTAAAGCCAAAGTTATACGTTCCTTCAAATGCAAAAAATCCAAGGCAGGTCGTGCTATAAAACTCGAATTAGATTCCATCATCATTTCATGACGAGGGGGTCTTATAACTTTCTTCGGTATATTTCGAGAAAACTTTATTATTATCGTGTTTAAAAGTTTTATGCCTCTATTTACCCTTTTAGGAAAATTTAAATAAAGATATTATCAAACCATCGATATTCTAATTATTCAGAAATTTCTTAAGAGTACATTTATCTAAAAAATTTCATGATGGTTTATTCGAACTTCGTTCTCTTTCTAATACATTCATAGACTTTGACATTCTTTGTAACTCTATGAGCTCAGATTTTTTTTATGTTAGATGTTGTATTCGTCTTAAAAATTACTCGATTAGAAAATCAAGATTTGTTCCACTCATTCTAACCGCACCCAAGACTTCCATGTTTTCATTTTAAATCATGTTCTTCTATCAAATTAAAAGACTTGAAATCTAAAAAAAATGAAATAATCGGCTAGAAGACCAATATTGACTTCAAATCATAACGACCATGAAGATCAAGAGGCATACCACAGGTAAAAAAGAAGTCATAGAAAAAATCATCACCGATGTATCACACTAATCAAATTAGCCTCTTGTAGTAATGATTGCTGACCCACCCAATTGACCAGAGAAGAGCCAAGACCATCGCTCTCTAGATGTGGATGGAACTTGTAAGGTAAAGTAAGAAGGGGTGCGTGTGTTGTGGGAAAGTCAAGGTGAGGGAGACAGAGAAATAGAGGGAGAAAAAAGAGAGAGAGAGAGAGAGAGAGAGAGAGAGAGAGAGAGAGGGGCAGAGAGAGACAGACAAAGAGACAGACAAAGAGACAGACAAACAGACAGACATAGACAGAGACAGAGAGACAGAGAGACAGACACAGACAGAAAGATAAAGGATAAGTAAAAATGCGATGAGAAAAAGTGAAAGAGACAGAGGGAAAAGAAAGAGAGAGCGAGAGAGGAAGAAAGAGAGGGAGAGAGAGAGAGGAAGAGAAAGAGGGTGAGAGAGGGTAAGAGAGAGAAAGAGAGAGAGAGAGAGAAAGAGAGACACACACATTTTCTGATCTCTGTATATCCGCGTTCCTGGACCACCAACATAATTATGATATAGATTATTTGCCTATATTTTTCCATAGCCAACAAGAACTCGATTAGTTCCCAAAAAAACCGCTAAAATCTAATAAAATTCACTTACAAACTTAACAAATATGCATCAACAATAGAATGATCACAGCCAGCAACTATAGATCAAGAGATAAATTGTGCTTCTTAATTGTCTTTGAGGAAGATAACGGAACCGATGGTATTCATTTTACCATCTTACAATCAAAACGCTTTGCTTTGAGAAAGATGACCACGTGTGTTGATAATGTTGATTAAAATCACGTTGTTTGGTGAATTATCACGCATGATGTATTCAGTAAGATTAAATTTGGTCCGATTATTTTTAGTTATTGACGTTTGAGGAAATTGTATTAAAATCTCTCAAGCCATAGTTAAAAAATATGATTCTAAATGATTATACACAAGATGTTCCTGATGACAAATTCACTGACTGAACTGTACAAAAAAAAGTTCATCGCTTTAGCCAGCAGTTAATCTTCATTCGGATATAATTCATAAGAAATAAATTTCTTTCTCTTAAATTTTGCGAATGAAAACTTATTAATTTGTCAGCTGTCACAGTCCTCTTTTTTTTTTCGACAACTAGTGTTCTAAAAGGATTATCTTTAACGATTGGTGGTAAAGAAATAGTAATTGCTTTGTCAAAGGCTCACTCCAAATTTGGGAAAAGTCAAAGCCATGCATTTATAACGGTCTGTGGCAAACTATTTGACTCGACTGTGAGATAAAAACAGTGCTGGGCTATCGATTCTCGGAGGGCAACCAGGCGAGGATAAAGACGCTGTGGAAATAGCTGACATCTGACCCGCGAATTCATTTCACACAAAATGAAACCTTGTTTGGTTGCCCTTGACTGAGAGCAGATCAGAGGGAGGACGGGAGAGAGAGAAGAGAGAGAGAGAGAGAGAGAGAGAGAGAGAGAGAGAGAGAGAGAGAGACAGACAGACAGACAGACAGACAGACAGACAGACAGACAGACAGACAGACAGACAGACAGACAGACAGACAGACAGACAGAGAAGAGACAGAGATAGAGATGGAGAGAAAGGGTGAGAAAGACAGACAAAGATACGGATAGGTACACACAAATAAAGACAGAGGCAGAAAGGGAGAGAGAGAGAGAGAGAGAGAGAGAGAGAGAGAGAGAGAGAGAGAGAGAGAGAGAGAGAGAGAGAGGGCGCGCGCGATAAACAACTTGAGATAAAAATGGGGATAAAGAGAAAGAGAAGAAAGGGATAAATAGGCGGCTTGACGCCCGGATTCTACAAAATCAGCAATCGATTATCGTCCGTCCATCATTTTAATGACTAAAATACACTCTTCGCCGACTGTGTTCTTTGAACAGCATCTAAAACTCCAAAGCAGAACGACATTTTCCTTACTATGACAGACTGGGAATTCAACTAAATCATATGATTTTCAAAAGCAATACGGTTTTTCGATTCAAAGGAGCCTCTGAGAGTATTTCATAACTACAGTGTATCATTAAAATCTTTTAATTTTGAAAATAAATAAAAAAACAAACAAAAAAAAAAAACGAAAAATAGAGCCCAAAACATTGGCATCATTTTAAGTCAGAACTTAAGCTGCTCACAGAAACGGTTTATGATATTATTTAAAGTAAGAATAGTCATTACAACGAAATAAGTAGCAGTATACACTTTGAGCTCATGCTGAGGTCTCTCTGAATAAGTGATGGTGTAGAGAAATATACTATCAACGCCTGTCTCACGATTCTCTCAAGAGCGTGACAGCATCAGACTGCCATGGCCATAATTTCAACATTTCTTATGATGCTACTTCTTTAATTATTCATGCTTATAGTAATATTTACAATGTTTTTCTATTTAGTCTAAATATAAGAATGTTTCAAGTGATGGCTAACTGCTTGTTCATCTCTTGAGACAAAGAGAAAGGAAGGAAGTGATATGCGGAGAAAGAGAGAGAGAGAAACAGAGAAAGAAGGAGAGAGTGAAAGAAAGAGAGAGAGATAGAGAGAGAGAAAGACAGGGACAGACAGACAGACAGACAAACAGACAGACAGAGAGAAAGGCAGGAAGAGAGCGGGAGTGAGAGTACACGAATGATAACGTAGAAAGAATCAGATCCATTTGCTTTAGAATTTGAAAATGTATCATTCTGAAGGGACTAAAAGGTCAGTTAAGACAAAGTGGAAACCTAACAAGGAGAGAGAGTTTTGACAGCAGAAATAATGATTGCTTGTCAAAGGAAAAGGAACCGCCCGCTTCTGCGGTTGTTTTTTTTTTATTTTTTCTTAAACCGAGGAGTGGAAACTTGAGCTGACGAAAAACAGCAGTGACAACTTGTAGTACTACAAGGCTGACAGTCTATCACGCAGTTTTCAGCGCTTGCATCCGTAACAAGTCGATTAGACATGCCGATGAAAGTTATGTACTTATATCTCCGTAACTTAAAAATGCTGTAAACGTCGAGTTCCTGATGGTCTTAAAAAAGAATTTCTGGTCTTTATACTGAAAGAAGACAAAAAAAGTAAAATCAATTGATCGGAAGAAGCCATTGAAGAAAGATGGCAATAGCACGATAAATCAAAATGATAAAAAAAAAAAAAGCAGAATGTTCCTGAGTTCTCTTCAAGGCATAGCTTTAAAAGAATAAAATACGTAATTACCCATGTAAGGGTTTGCGAATCGACTTTTGCGATTATGCTGTAAAGGTATTAATAAAACTACCGGTCTAATAGTAAAGTCATTAACTGAACTGGGACCATCAAATGTTCATATCTTAGTCGATAACTCATGAGAGTTGAAAGTAATTCGTTTCGCCGAGATATAATAAGAAATCTGGGATTATGCAAATCTTCCTTTACTGATTACTGGTGAGTTAGGTTTCGTAAACTCGCATTTCATGGAAATTAAATGAAATGTGAAATTGTGGAAACTATGGGCACCTAACATGATTAACATCGAAAGGATTCACCAAAAAAGAATAAAAAACGAGTTTTGCTTCTTTCTATTACAATATAATCACACGAAACTGGAACTATCATAAGATACTCTTTCATACGGACACGCTTACGACTCACGGAAATCTAGAAAACATCTATTCTATCTTTTTCTTTTATTCTTGTATGGAATATTTTTAATTCCGTGTAAAAATTGGGTTTTTTCTTAATATCCTCTGCAGAAAAATTCTCTGTAGCTGTCACCATTGCAAAAAAAAAATACTAGATACTTAAAAAGTGTATAAAAAAAAACGGATGGAAAAGAAATAAAATATGGTAACCTAATGGTGAGAGAAAGGGTGAGCGAGGCAGTGAGAGAGAGAGAGAGAGAGAGAGAGAGAGAGAGAGAGAGGGGGAGAGGGAGAGAGAGAGAGAGGGAGAAAAAGAGAGAAGGATAGAGGAAATGAAAGGTTATGTCCTGGCAAGGAAAAAAATTAATAGTGTGAAGGCTTTGACAAGAATAAGAAAATACATGTCTAAAAGAAACGAAAGGTCTCGTCATCTTCATCCTCTTCTTCCTCCTCCTCTTCCCGTTTTTTCTTCGTAGTAGTAGTAGTAGTAGTAGTAGTAGTAGTAGTAGTAGTAGTAGTAGTAGTAGCAGCAGCAGCAGCAGCAGCAGCAGCAGTAGTAGTAGTAGTAGTAGTAGTAGTAGTAGTAGTAGTAGTAGTAGTAGTAGTAGTAGTAGTAGTAGTAGTAGTAGTAGTAGTAGTAGTAGTAGTAGTAGTAGTAGTAGTAGTAGTAGTAGTAGTAGTAGGAGGAGGAGGAGGAGGAGGAGGAGGAAGAGGAGGAGGAGAAGGAGCAGAAGTGTTAATAGTAATAAATGCGCGATGAATTTATAATGATGGATATAACAATACAAGAATGGAAAGTGTTCATTTTTTTAGCAAATTATTTGAAGGAAATCCCCACATGAACTTTAAGTTCCCTTCAAAAAAATAATCCCATTTTTTGAAAATTATCTATGGCCTTTTTGATTGAAACGAACTCTTTACTTAAATCATTGACGTTTTTCTGTCTCATTCACGGTAACTAGACGCTCTATCATTCCCTACCTAGTACTCAAAGTTAGGTCATAATAATTATAGATTTTTGTGATCGTCTCCCAAAATAGAAATACTTATAAAAAGTTGAACTTATATCGGTGCTGATCGTTTTAAATTTTTTAAAATTATTTCAGAATATTGGCATAATGTTTTGTTTTTTCGTTTTTGTTTTTGTTTTGTTTTGTTTTGGTTTGGTTTTTTTTTGTCTAAAATAATCATATTTTGATATTTTATTGAAATTGTTCTGTGAACTGCGGATGCAGAAGTGCTTGGCCCTACTGCTAGATTACTTTCAAATAGATGCCTAGTTACCGCATCTTACATCACGTCGGTCCAGTACATTGAGAAATCTGGTTAATATTAATTACCATTAGAATTGCATATTAAGACCAATAAATCTAACTCGAAAACTAGGACCAGAGTTTGTTAAATTTCCAAAAACGCGTTTAAGCCCTCTAAGATTATTTTGTATTGGTGATTTGAGTCGAATATGGAATATATCAAATAAATAATGTACCCCTATAACTTTGCTATAAGTTTGTAACTACGAACTATAAATCTATAAATATGGTGTGAGCTTTTTTAAAAATGCATTCGAAGATTATATTTTTTTAAAGTGAGAGTAATGTTATTTGTAATCAAAGTAACTTTGAAAATCTATGTCCTAAAATGTTTTTTTTGTTTTTCATGTCTAGTTCATTTTATAACTGTGTTTGTTTATGAAATATTATGGTGTAGTTTGAATTCAAATCTTTCCCTTACATTCCCATCGCTTCAAACATCATTTACATTAAACATTTTCCCCTCTTCTTTGGAAATATTTCACAACCTCACATTATGTCTAATGCGATTCGTTTGTTCTGTTGCAAGAGTTTGCTTGTATGAACATCAATGGATAGATTTCTGGTTGAGGAATGGAGCGAAGCGTAATTTGTCCCTCGAACCATGGGAAGAAAGATGACAAGAAGCTTTAAAAACTGAAGCGCTTTGCTATTTCGATCAATAAAATTTCTTTATTTGTATGCTTGCATTGATACCAGCCCCAAACCTTTTTAATGTCACCTAAGTTTTTCTCTGAGAGAAAGACACCACCTTATACACACGCGTTCAACGAGCACACGATCAGAGCCTATGTTTAGTTTTCTTAGTAAAATTCTTAAGAAATTTGCTGCAGCTAGAACAGATGAACAAATAAGATCGAGTAAATTTCAGAAAGTATCCTTTTGAGTGGTGAAAACAAATGCATTTGCGCCTGGGTTACATCCCGTGGGAATGAAAGAAAGGCAGTAAATAGGATAAAATCATACTTGATGGATCGATTATAAAGATTTATTTAAATAAAAATCACTGTGGTTTCCTGTCTAAACGCAAAAAATACCTTGGAAATGGATTCAGGATGTATCATCACACTTATTATTCTTTTAGCAAATTTTCGATTTTGATTTGAATTAGAATGACGATAGAACGCAGTAGATATTTTACCATAATATTATCAAAGATAATATTGTCTAGACCTAACTGTACTGAGAAGCTAAGTATCTGTCTGGTAGCTTTACCACGATGATCGATCGATTTGATGATATTCGATTCCCACTTTTTCGTTCTATCTGCAGTTAGGGAATTTCCGTCTAGGATAAAGTATTCAACTTCGATTACATGGAGCAATCCATCATCATATTCTGGCATTGACAAAAAAAAGAACTTTCATAAATAGGCCATTGTTCATTTCATTTTTTTCCCTTTCTTATTAATGTATCATCAAAATTTTTTTGAAAAAAAAAATCAGTTTTAACGCTGTTAAGCTTTTTTGGAGCTGGCATTACATTCGAGTAAAACAACCAGTGATAGATTAGAAGATGCAAGTTCAAAATGGTCCTTTTACGAGTTTTTTTTGTGAAATGTTACAAATTAAAAAAAAAATTAAAATAAAGGTGATCAAAGTTCTTGTGCACAGCTTATTTAATTCAAAAGCAATTTGCCTAAAGAAAAGATCTTTTTTTTTTAAATCGAGGAGTTTTATATTTGGAAAACTGAACAAAGAAGCAGTAAAACGAGTTTGATAATTGATGTTTTTTGAAATATCTGAATTATGTATCAAAGTCATAAAAAAAACTACTTGAAATTAGTTGTTTCAAAACTTAAAGTATATTATGTTAATAGACAGATTAGTTTTGAAATGTTTCAAAGTATTCTCAGTCATTTGATAGCTGATATGACAGAAGAAATCGTTGCATCTAGCAAAAATTTGATAGGGCAATCGATGTTTTTTTTTTCTTTCGATATAGAACGGGCAAAATGTGGCTAGTAAAATTTTAAAATTGCCTTATGGTTCATAAAGCTTGTTCTTTTCTAAAAGTCATCCAACCTTTGTTTTCTTTCCAGTGCCCAGAGACCATTCACGTCGTGCGGTCACTCCTATTATCAGTTCTTTGTTTTTGCTGAGTGCCCAGCGCTAGCTGGGAGATCCGAAGAAGAGGACACCAGCTTCACATTCAGCTTCTTACAGGAAATCTGCTCGGGAGAGACAGGCGAAAGCTAACGACTTGGTCGCATGTCATCAATCTTGATGTAAAGTCTCTCAATGCTGATAGAGGCAAATTAATGTGACTTTGCTGTGGCTGGGTGGAAGGTTCATGGGGGTTTATCAAAACATCTCAGTGCTTACATAAACTTTACTTTTACTACTACTACTACTACTACTACTACTACTACTACTACTACTACTACTACTACTACTACTACTACTACTACTACTACTACTACTACAACTACTACTACTACTGCTACTGCTGCTGCTGCTGCTGCTGTTGCTGCTCCTGCTCCTGCTCCTGCTCCTCCTCCTCCTCCTCCTCCTCCTCCTACTACTACTACTACTACTACTACTACTACTACTACTACTACTACTACTACTACTACTACTACTACTACTACTACTACTACTACTACTACTACTACTACTACTGCTATTAATAATAATAAGAAGAAGAAGAAGAAGAAGAAGAAGAAGAAGAAGAAGAAGAAGAAGAAGAAGAAGAAGAAGAAGAAGATGATGATGATGATGATGAAGAGGAAGAAGATGATGAACAACAACAACAATAATAACAACAACAGCAAGAAAGAGAAGAAAGGAGAAGAAGCATTTTCCTTTCCTTCTTATAAGCAATAATTTTTACTATTCAATATTTAAAATTGAGTGTAATTTTCTCATGCAGCAAAACATTTTATTTTACCTTTGTCATTGTGCGAACTCGAAAAAACAAAAGTGTTTGCTAAAAAGAACTATCTGTTATCATCGTGAATTTTTTATATCGTTTATTGCTCTGTAAAAAAAATATGATGCTTGCGTTAGATGTTATTACTTACACATACTAAAGTGTTTTCCCTCTGTTCCGTACAAGTAGTAGCTAACATCGTCGTGAAATGGTTAGTTGTTCATGGGTTTGAAAAAATTATGATCTTAACAAGAGGGATTATTGCTGACATACGCGAGGCATTACGAGTTTAGACTGAGGCTTTCTAAGTAACCGAAGTGAACCAATTTTTCCATGTTTGAGTTATAATGATTCCTTTCTTTTAACTTCTGCATAGTAAGGGCAGTTTACTCGGAACGCATTTATTATTCAGCCTGCAGCCCTAAACAACTAAAAATATTTAACAGTGCTATCTCTGCCAAATAAGTAAATGATATAGCTCACTCTTACACTTACTGCAAAAATCGGTTCTCTTCTGAGACTTGCCCTTTATTTTAGTTAGCCTCGGTTTAGAAATAATTATTTGTTTACATATTTAAACAGTTTGCAGGGGAGCAGGGGTGGGGCGGGATTTCACACAAAGAGTCATGCAAAGCAGGACCATAAAACACTTTTTTAAATTATTTTTCTTTAATTGAAAAAAAAAAAACATGGCTTGCCTTGGTTTGTTTCTACAGGAGTGTCTTAGACTATGTTATTTTTAATACAAATGTTTTTATTTAGTTTGGTAAACAGAGAGAGAGAGAGAGAGAGAGAGAGAGAGAGAGAGAGAGAGAGAGAGAGAGAGAGAGAGAGAGAGAGAGAGAGAGAGAGAGAACACTAGCAACACATTGAATCTCTTGTCTCGGCGTACCCATTAAATATGGCATCTGACAGGGGACCGCAATTAGAATTCGCCGAAAAGCTCGGCATACACTGTACTTGTGCCTACCACCCTGAGTTAAAAATGAACTCATGGAGCGGCTCCATAAAAAACTTAAAGCAACACTGATGGCCCGCCTGCTAGGACCTAACTGGACCGACGAACATCCCTGGTTTCTTTTCGGTCTTAAATCTGTACACTAAGAGAATGTCGAGACCTCCTCAGCAGACCTGGAGAGAGCGGAGGACAAGCCACACCTTTGTCCTCCGCTTCAAACACAAGTGTCGTATGAAGCGAATTGAAGGTAAGATCTTCTACATCTCTCTCTCTCTCTCTCTCTCTCTCTCTCTCTCTCTCTCTCTCTCTCTCTCTCTCTCTCTCTCTCTCTCTCTCTCTCTCTCTCTCTCTCTTTATATATATATATATAGGAATAGACGGGTTGTAGGTGAGAACAAACGGAATTGTCTCAGCCTGGCTCTTATCTCGCTTGTGCCTCTGAAGCGTCTGTGATCTAGGTATCTTTCATAATGGCTGTTCTTGTTTGTTTTTGTTGAAATCCACGCGCTGCCTAAGATGTATAGGGAGCTGCGTGAGTCTGGTTGTTAGAGTTTCTTCTGTCAAGCAGATTCTTTTAAGTCTAAAGGCTAAGATGTAAGAATGCTTCGTTTTGTGTGATGTGGGTGACATGATCCCCAATGTAGGTAATTGAATGTTACTGTCTCTTTCAATTCCGATTTCAGTCATTTGTTTACCTCTGTATAATCTACCTAAAACAATCTAAATATTATCTTAAAGAAATGTGGTGTAACTGGCTTGCTGTGAGAGTGGTTGGGTTGGCCTTCCAATTTGCCGAGTGCGACGTCATAGCTTTTGGGGTGGAAGTCGGCAATGGGTGAGACTCATCTCCAGGCACGGGCTTGCTTGATTGCTATATAAATCAACCTTGGATTATCTGTGGTATTGAAAAGAGTTATCCCTCATTATCTTTTCTGGAGATAGATCTATAATATTACTTTTACTGCTAATTTCTCTTCTGTTCACTATATACCTTGACAAGAGTACACTTCAATATCATCTGTTAATGGCAACAACTTTTCCTTTCTCTCTATCGGCCTAACAAAAGCCATCTAGTTATCAATAAATATATCCGTTAGCGTCAGAAATAAAAACATCTGTTTTTCAGACTACATAATATCTTTAGGATTAAACAATAACTGTTAGATCATCTGGCATGTCCATTCTTATTCCTAAACTAGCTTTCAGTGTAAAAGAGTCACGAAGATCACTTAATAAAACATGGATGTCTGGTAAATCTTTGTTTCCGCTTAGACCTCAAACCCAGTCTGCCCACATCAATGCTAATACAAATAACACTCAGAGTTCACACGATCTGTATTACCTATGAATGACCACGTCGTTTTCAAGTTTGTTTTCTCCTAGCGTTGGTGTAGACGAATACTGTGTTTTATAAAAATTTGAAAAAATGTCAATTACAATAAGCTGAAAAACGCGTTCAACGAACGGAACCCTCGTACCAATTTGCCGAGGCTGGGGTGCGAGAGGGTATTAAATAGGCTTATAGATGGTCCTGATATAGGCTATATGCTTTTACCTACATAATTCACATACTTGCCTTCACCTGTCTATCTATACTTAAAATCTAGATATCTACATAATTCTAAACACAGAATCTAGATCTTGATATTAAGCACTTTTGAAAGTCTCAGCCTGAAAGTAAAAACTAGATCTAGATCTCAATCTTTTGATTTGAGCCTAGATGTTATAAATATCTAGGCGCTAAATCTAGAATCTATGTCGAAGCAATTTTTTTAGATTCCTTATTTAAATATTAGTCTATAGCATGTACTTTATTCCAGACGGTTTTAGAAATGCCGCCACCTACACTCAGTGCACAGTAAGCTTCTATATATAATGGAGCAATGCGAACAATGAGGACCATCTAACCGAGCATTTGTAGATTACTTAGGAACGTCAAATTTAACATCAAGTTGTAAATTGCCCTAAAGATTGGAGTGGGAATAGTATTTTCAACCAATTAGTATTTTTCGAAAAATTAAAGGCAAAAATGCGATAATTATTTTCTTAAAAGAAAAAGACGAATGTACGAACCATTCCTTGTAAGCACAACTGGACAGATTGGGCCACAAATTAGAGAACGGACAGATTCACAGACAAGCACTTCGGAATGTCCCGTGTATTTTCGTAATTTTCCGGTGCCGCCATAACTGTTTTGGTCAAAGAAGATGGAAACTTTACTTATCCTCTATTGTAAACAATGGTGTTCTGGTAGAATATTGTCTAGAAAAATTTCCTACAAATTGATAATCATTTATTTTCATAATGATTGCACATTTTTTTTTATTTATGCAGAATTTTTTAAAACAAATCATTTGCGCGCGGGGTTGTGTGTGTTGGTGCTTGCTGTTTTTATTTTGTTCAGTTTTTCTTGTTTCGAAAATTTTTGGAGATGCCGAACATATTTTTCCCTATATCTTACAATAAAAGCTTTATACTTCTTGTCCATGCCTGATAAGTTAAAAAAGAGTTTGGAGTCAAATTATATAGGTACAATTAAATTGGTATATAGAATTAGATCTACATACTTTAAAACTTGGGGGTTTGTCTGCCCTTTATTTAACTATGCTCCACAACTAATGGCTATAAAATTTCAATACAATTATTTAAAATTAGGTGGGTGATCTACCTAAGCTAGAGCTAGATCTACGATATCTTGCCTCTAATGCATCGGATAGGATAAGCCTTGATTAGACTGGCTTCGCTAGTAGCACTAGTAGACTTAAGTAAACGACACAATAGTCACTGCTTCGAGCGTTTTAATCAGATCCGACGTACTAGATCTAGAATCTAGATATATAAAAGGTTTGGCATCAGATGCATCTTTTAGTACTGTATTTAAATACATTTACAGAGTAAGTTTATGGATGTCCCATATTTTTAGTGATTTATTTTTAAAGTATGATAATGAAATATGGCAGTTTGAGTGATCTGTTACGAGCTCAGTCCAAAGTGGGGAGGCGCCGATTTCAGGCTGAAATTTAATTAAAACGTTGTTAGTTTCTCCATTTTTATGTATTGAGAAATTTGAAAAGTTTGTTGGCTTAAATCTCAGTAGGAAATTAACCACGTAAGTTGTACATTTTTGTATAAAGGCAGGAAAAATGCTGGTAGGGTGCCCTTTTTATGCTAGTTGTCATGGAAAGAACGTTTGTTGTGACCAAAACTAATATGTCGGATGACCCTAGCAACCGCAGAAAATGAATGGACAGAAAATTTGAATTATTTGCTCACTCGGTACATATGCGTGTCCTCATTAATTTGTGGATTGGGCAGTAATGAAACTGAAATTACACAATGTAGGTGGCGGCAGATGTAAAAACGTCTGCAATAGATTTAAATCTAGATATAATGCAAGATCTAAGTAAGGAATCTTAAGAAGGTTGCTTCGACATAAATTCTAGATCTAGGGCCTAAATATTTACAGGAGCTAGACTCAAATCAAATGGTTAAAATCTACAAGAGAGAAATTTAGATTTTACTTTTAGACTTACAGATTTTTTTTTAAACTTCATGTAGGTTAAAATAACTGAGCGGCTAAGACTTCCCGCAAGGCAGTGTACCTTTGTAAACTTCATGCGAAAACTCAAAGCTTTCTTATAAACGGTTAAAATGAACTAAAAGCATTATTGGCAAAGTATAGAATTAGTCGATTTCCTTTATTTCAAAAGGGTTTAAGTCTTTTATCAAAATTTTGTGTTACGAATAAAAATAATCGAGATATCTAGTTCTAGGTAAAGATGGTTAGGTGGAGGCATATATCTGGATCATATAAGTAAATGGATAGATATAAAGACCATAAAGCCTATTTAATACGCGCACGCACCCCAGCCCAGGCAACTTGACACCATTGTCCCGTTCGTTGAAGGGGTTTACAACTTGTTCTTTTAATTTCATTTCTGCCATCTTTACCTAACTCTGCTTACTGAAAGTAGTCCGTACATTCGCCTTTAATTTTGCGAAACCAATCATTTGTTGAAAAATAATATTTCCACTCTAGTCTTTAAGGCAATTTATCACTTTATGCCATATTTCACGCGACTATGTGGTCTAGAAATGTTGGGTTAGATGATCCTCATTTTTCGCCTAGCCCCAGTATTTATAGAAAAGCTGCAAACCCCTTTCATCGAACGAAACCGTGGTGTCAATTCACCGGAGCTGGGGTACGTGTGTATAAAAAAGGCATATTAATTTTCATGATATCTACCATTTTAGTTACATGATCCAGATATATGTCTCCACTTATCTATCTTTACCCAGAATTTACATATCTCTATAATTCTAAATACTAAATCCATATCTAGATCAGTCTTACTTTTGAAACTCTAAGCCTTAAAGTAAGAGCTAGATCTTTTTTTTTTTATCTGAATCTAGCTGCTGTTAATACCAAGGCCCCAGATCTAGAATATATGCCCAAACAACGTTTTTAGATTCTTTTCTAAGATCTTACTCTATAACATATAGATCTATTCTAAACGGTTTTTTAATTGCCGCAGCTTGCACCACAGATCTACTTTTAGTTTTCATTCTAGCCGTATTTGTTGCCTAAACTATTAATGTCTAGATGGTCACCCAAAAATCAATGACTAGGGGAAGAAATCTCAAGCCTTAGACATCAAAAAATGAACACAGAATTTGGCATGGATGGCAAATACTAAAGTGAAATTCACATTTCAAGAGATCTCTTTATTTAATTTTATTTCTTTTTGACAGAAATGGAATCGCATCTCACCTTAAGGATGGATTGATACGACTTTAAATCTTTCTTAGGAAGACGAAGCAATCCAAAGGGATTGTAGCAAGAAAAAAAATTGAAATAACGACAGAATAACAAAATTTAAGACTTAGAACCGCATAGCCAGATAATCGCTAGTTTCATGCCCATTGATTTTTAGGATTTTTTAAAACTAAATTATGAAGAACTGGAGAAACGATAAGCCCAAAGGATGACTAGCGCAAACGATAAAGGCGAGGTCAAGCGGGTTTTACGAGAGTTGGAGTTAATACTCTCTGAATGCATTTAACATGATAGCCACAGAATGAAAGTTAAAAAAAAAAGGTGTAAAAATCGTAATATCTCAGGTTCGACCAAACCATGGACCCTAGTTCTGAGGTTGGCACGCTAAATCAGCTACTGATCTCATTGTCGTAAATTCTTATTTCCAAAGAGCTGAGTTTATCTGAGAGCCGCTCATTACCACAGCTTTTTAAGATGCTTAAGCTTATCGTAAAAAAGCAACGGATCCAACTCTGTGAATCACGGAATGATTCAGGGCTGCAATTCTAGTTAGAAGTAAACAACTTTCCCAATATTTTAGTAGCTAGAAGTCCCCATTAATTATTAACTTTGTAGATTCCTTTTATTTTGTTGCAATACTTGTTATATCATTTACTGCCCATCAATATTCTTCATTGGTAGTTGCAAGAGAAGATCTTCTCATATGCCCAGGGCTGCAGAAAGTTATCATCTTTATCCAGGCTTTAGGGGCGTTAAGCAGATAAAATGACATGCCAATCATGCCTGGATAGAGCTCTGGTCTACCGTCGGTTTTTTGCTTCCCAAGCTTGTACCCTAACACATATCTGTAGAGTAAGATAAAGTATGAAGAGGTTTTTTTGTTTTTTTTTCTTAAAGACATTTTACAAGTGCCCTAGCATAAACCACGAGAAAAGCCCATACCTTTGGATCGGAAGTTCTTATCTTAACCAGCAGGCTGACTACTTTTCTTTTTTCCTCATAATGACACCTTTTTGAGTCTTCACCTCCTTCTCTTTTGTTTCGCCCTTGTTCATGAACTGGTATTCTCAATCGCCATTTTTGCACGTATTGTCTGATTTTTTAAGGTCTGCCCTAATGCCCTTCCCTTTACATTTGTTTTTTTTTTTTAATTTCTTTTGGCCCACGAACCGGAACTCATTATCATTATCCATGCCGCCTGATAATTTTACTTAAAACATTTTCTTCAGCCTTCCCTCCCACCCACGAATTCGGTTCTAGGCAAAGAGTAGAACACTCTTTCCAAACCGAAACAAGAAACCAATAGTGAAGAGTTAAAGTACTTTTATCATAGTGCAAAGAAACAGGAACGCTCACATTTTAACTGAAAATGAGCGTAAAATATTTTGACCCTACAACTTATCTTTGCAAAAATGAGAGAGTACACTTCTTTTATTTAAAACAACTTTTAGGATGTGATTATTGATGTGCCTAAAAATTACTTTCTGATACAACTATTTTTTCTGGTTTAATTTAATCCAAAGGGATTTTAGCAAGAAAATATTGTTTCTAAATCTTATTTTTAAGATTGTTATCCATTAATGACTACTGGTTCTGTGTCCCACACTGTTCTAGAACTCCCCGAACACAGGTCTGATTTATGATGTCAACTAAGATTGAATGAATCTACTGAACTTGAGATTACTGTTGAGTCCGCTACCCCTGAATTAACACCTTTGCCTGATATATGTAACAGTAACCTTTTCAAGAAACGCCAAATAAGTTCGCCATAAAAGCCTTAATTCGTATAAGTTTAAACCAGAAGAAAACCATTAACAACGTTTCTATCGGCATTCAATATTTACTTACATTTCGTCTGGTTTAAGTCAAGAGAGTAAGAAAGAGTAAAGCCGATCAACTTGAGTAGCTTCCATGCAAACCTCAAATATGGCCTTTTTTGTTCAGTAACTTTATTGTGTACTTTTTTTAAATGAAACAACTTTATTCCCTATTTTGTATCAAAAGAAATCGAGAAATAGCTTATACTTTATTAAACTATCTGTTAAATCTTCGTAATTTACGTAGACATAATATTAAAGTATAGATTTGACCTAACTTTGCGATGATCAGGGTACGTGTGATCTCATAGCTTAATTTCACGATTTAAGAACAAGGTGTTCTCCAAAGTTTTCCAAAGGCCAATAGTTATGATGAAGAAAGAAAAGTCCATTTTTACTGAACTTTGCGTCCTTAGAAAAAGCCCAGTAAGCGAGAAATCTATATCACTACACTTTTATAGACCTTCTAGAATTTAAAAGTCATACAGATCTTTTTTTTTCTGGTTAAGATTCAGTTTCATTCTATAGCTCAACAGCACATAATATAAAATAGCAGTGATTTCTTGCAGGTGTCCCCATCGAAGAAAAACATGTTTAAAAAATCGCATGTCTTTAAAAATGTACCCCTAAATTTACCTAAAGGCAAATGGGACAGACTTTTGAAAATGAAATCTATAAAAGGAGAAAGGACAGATAAAAAAGATTAATACTTATAATTATCTAATGCTTGCCAAATGTCGATAGATAGATAGATAGATAGATAGATAGATAGATAGATAGATAGATAGATAGATAGATAGATAGATAGATAGATAGATAGATAGATAGATAGATAGTTAGATAGATAGATAGACAGATAAATAGATGGACAGTTAGGTGGATATATATGTAGACAAGCAGTTTTTGGCTTAGGATATAAAGAATTGTCCAAAAAGCCTACAAGAATTCTTCAATAAGTACTTCAATTTTCCTTTTCACGGTTCATTATCTTTTTTTGTAACAGTTCGATGAGAGTTTCAGATTACTCTCTCTCTCTCTCTCTCTCTCTCTCTCTCTCTCTCTCTCTCTCTCTCTCTCTCTCTCTCTCTCTCTCTCTCTCTCTCTCTCTCTCTCTCTCTCTCTCTTTTTTTTTTTCTTTGATCTGGACGGCAGATGGGTAGAGAACGGAATGGCAGCATCATTTCTTGTCATTCTCTCCAAAATAAGTGAGACCACTCGACCCAGACAACGTCTCCACACGCACTGCTTCAGACAACATCTATAATGGACCAGAATCGAAGCTCTTGCTCCAAAGTGACTTCTATGTCCTGCTTGGGCAAAAAAATGGATTATGGTCAGTGAATAAGTTAGCTACGCAGGATGATGCTGTTTTTCTTTGCATAAGAGTGTCGTGGCCAGAGGGGGTTAGGCTTGAACGCTGTAGCAGCCATTTTGGCAGAGATTGTTTCCAAATTGTGTGTACGGCAACCAATTACTATAAAGATTAGCAGCGTCGCCGAGGGCCTTGTGCAGTGTCTGGGTGTTTATTTCATACTTGTGAAGCTGAAAGCTAGAAAAGGGTGTAAGGGAAGTTTTCGTTTTCCATTCTTATGCAGATATACAGAATCATCAAAACAGGTTGTGAAACAAGTAAGATATCTCATAATGCTATTGCATATCATGTGAGTCTTACAACAAGCACCCACATTTGCGCCTGTAATGTAACCGCAATTAAAATACGACACAAAAACTGAACAGTTTAAAACGTGGATGGTAAGAGTAGGCTACATAGATCCGGACAAGGAGAAAAATTAGGCCTTTCAGCCTCTTTTTAAAACAAAAATTCAATAATATATTCATAAAATAACTTTTCTTTAATAAGGCAGATCAATGATGAATAGTTATTTTTCTGGAAAGAACCAACCCAAGTAATGTCCATACATTTTAAATCTAAATAGTAAGTTGTATTGGTCTATCGAAAAGTGAATTTTGTCTGTGTTTGAAATGGCTATTATCATTTGCACTTTTAGCTCCAGAAATGAAAGTTTTAAACAAGGAGAGAGCGAATGTTATTCTGACTTCCGTTTTTTTGCAAAGAATGTTTATGTTTTTCCCACTGAATTTGAGAATTATATCATTATAATAGTTGTGAGTAGCTACATTTATTTTTCGAATAAAAGATCTGGCCTATTGATTTTCTCTTTAACTTTGTGGCTCATATTGAATGTTATTTAAATGAACCTAATTAGAAAGCAGCCCTCTTCACACATAATATACTGTATTTTCTAATATAACGGAATCTTCAACTACCATCTTTGTACAAAACAGAAGCTAAAATGGCTTTTAAGAAGAAAAGTCATTTATTCGTTTCCAAAAAAAAATTGTATTTCAAATACGTTAAACCTGTGCATTAAGGATTTATTCAAAATGATTTCATTTCAAGTATTGCTCTGGTGTCGTTTTGTCGCCTGAAAACTCTCTAAATTTCCATTGATATTGATCATATTGATCCAGTGCAGGAACTTCGGTAATGAATATCTTAAAAGAAGATGTCTACATGGCGACATACTGTCTTTCATTCGTATTCAAATAAGCTATTGAAATCCATGGCTATTTATCCCTCGTATAATATATTATCAGCTTGATTACAAGATTAAACTCAATTTCATGTCTCGTAGGAGAGGTGATCTGTGACTGATTGCGATATCCCCTATGGCGACTTGTTTCCACTTTGCGTGTCTGTAAATGTTCCTGTCTGAGAGGTATACAAATTTTATTAAATATTTCTGTTGGAGAAAGATGCTTTTGAAGATAACATATTTAATAACTTTATAAAACACTCCTGCACCATGAAACCAAGTTTATCAGCATAATGACACTGTAACATAAAACTGAAATAAAAAAAAAAAATCAATCACATGAAAGAGAACGTTTTCAATTATGTCATTTCATCATTTTTTTTTTAATTTTATTTTAAGTATACATAGATCCGTGTATAATTCTATACCCACATAATTTCGCGATTCTTGTATTATTAGAGATGGTTGACAAGATGACGTAACAGATAAAATATAATATTGCTTGGCAATATTCTTTTTTACTTTTTTTTTGCTTTTAAGACACTTGAGACCACGCAAAGTTATCTATTTATCATAAGTATTGCAATTGTTAGGAGAACGCAGATTTCTAGCTAAAATTCTGCATGTTTCAATAACCACCTGTCATCTTCTATTTTTAACGTTTTTCCATGGATAATCAATCTCTGAAAAAGTAGTTTGTATACCCTATTTTATAAGAGAACTGTGTCTACAATAGTAAATTATGAAAATTAATGTGAACAATGCGAAAAAAACTATGGGGATGACCTTATAATTGAGTTTTAACAAAATCAAAAGGGCATGAAAGTGAGACCTTAACATGTTTCGTATCTAGTTGTTAGATTAATTCGTTAAAGTATCAACCTGTTCTTGAAGACTGCGATATTCGATGTTTTTGCCCAGTATTGAAATTATTTTAGAAAATTAAATGATGGTCTGGAGTTCTAAATGGTAGAATCATTAGCCATCCAAACTAAGAAACGCCAATGAAACCGCGCAGTTCCAAGCCAGATTCCATTAGTGCTCCGACATAGCGTGACAAATTATTAACAGCCTTACACACAGAAACAAACTTCACAAACACACACCTTTAAGCAAGGGTTAGATTGGAGGTTAAGCGCTCTATTTTGTGTTGTGAGGTGTGATAGAAGTCCTAGAATATAAACTCAAGCATTGCTTCAAAGAGAAAGAAAGAAAATACCAGAGGATGTTTATAGAGACGATTATCTTTTATCACTCTTTGGCAGGCAGATCAGTTAAAATATCATTCAATAGGACGCAACATGTCTTACATTGTTTGTCTAGCACATGTCTGAAGTTTTACTAGAAAGGGTACATTAACTTATGAGATTTGAGAAGAGCATCGCTAAAAATAAGAGAAGGTCAGTGTAGCTAAAAACTCATCTTACTTTGGTTTTGATAAATGAATAAAATAGAAGATAAGATAATAAAACAATATTTTATTAATAACACTACGTTGGGTTGAAAAAGACATGCTCTCTAAAAAAACAGAACAAATGAAAATGGTATAGATCTCTTAACAGTCTATGGCATGGAAATAGAATGCCAAAATATCTTTAAAGAAGTAAGAAAGTAAAAATAATCAAATAATTTAATAAATTAGGTTTACAAAAAAAAAAGATTGTTTGGATAGAAACGGAATTCTAAGAAAATAAAAAAGGTGACAAGAAACTCAAATTACATAGGATGTTTAGTTATAAATATTATACATATTCGGTTTAGTTATTGACCCCAAATTCGTACTCAATAAGATGCTCTGTTATGGGGTAGTTGTTCAGTCTCGCAACCAAATAGTAAAATGGGTTTTGGAAAGAAACAGCTTATATGTTTGCTTGTCCTCGTCTTCGGTATTCTTCACCTACCGATGCCCTTGATCAACTTATTGCCGTATAAATATTAATTGGATGACTGTGTCTTTTTGTAAGGATTATAATTTATTTTGTTCAAAGTGCGTCAATCACAATGTGCGATAGTATTCTCTTAATTAAACCTACTCCTGCGCTCGTCAATTGCATCATTTTGCCTAGTAATACTTCTCCCTATTCTATATTAGAAGATGCTATCCACAGCAAACCAATTAAAAAATCAATACAGATATCTAGATAGTAAGAACAATTGAAGCGAATTTTGGTAAATTTCACTTTGCACAGTTTTCTGAAATAGTGTACAGAGGGTTAACTTTGTGTTAGTATAAATTTTAGTCAAGTCCACAGACTACTCTCTCGATCTGTTTATCTATCTATCTATCTTTCTATCTAGATCTATGTACAATATAATAAATATATCTATGTATCTTACTGTATCCCATCCATCTACCTATCTGTGTGTGGATAAATTTATGAATCTATTTTCTTTGTATCTGTCTGTCTGTCTCTTTATGTATGTATGTATGTATGTATGTATGTATGTATGTATGTATGTATGTATGTATGACGATGCATGACGATGTATGTATGTTTATATGTATGTAACTATCTATTATCTTCGTGCCTCTACAGTCACAATAACTGATATCTTTTGCGTCTCATTCCATTATTTTTCTTTTTGTAATAGCCACTCCAATGTTATTTCTAGATATAGAGCCCGTGCCACATTGGGACTACATTTAATAACAAGAGAAACTAAAATAAGAGCAAACCAATTGTGTGCCCAGGGGAAATAAGTTACCGCTTCTTTTCGTCAATGATCCTCCAAATCCGCGAAAACTACTGCTATCCCTGGGATAAAAAGCTTTATCCTCTACGTAAATGTTTATTTTTTTTTCCATGATAATTATTACTGGTTTCTCTCCTTCTCATTACGTGGTTAGTGTTTCTTTTATATTTTCTTTGGATTTAAAAAAAATCGAATGAATGGCTTGACATCAATGTTTTCCTTACAGATTGTGCGTCAGTCTGAAATATTAGTTTGCAAAAAGTTTTGTTGTGATAAAAGGCAACCTGCCGTTTTGCTATTTCCTACTTATTTTATATATATATATATATATATATATATATATATATATATATATATATATATATATATAAATCGTGTTTAGGAAGTACAAAATTAGAAAAGTGCAAGAAACATCTACTCGAAAATGCGGACCGAAATAACAGAGCCTGCTATTCGCCTGAAGAGATGCAAATCATCGAAACACATGTGTAGCGAATTACAGTAAGTAATCTAGACTTGTCCTAATTTATATATATATATATATATATATATATATATATATATATATATAATTCATACATACATACATATTTCTACCATTTCGAATGCTTCGCCAATCAATTATCAGTTGCAAAAATACGACTTCTCTAAAATCAAAATAACTTTTGGCTCACGGTCTTTTATTTATCCCTTCCTCTTTTTGTCACTCTGTTTCTGTCTCTGTCTCTGTCTCTCTCTCTCTCTCTCTCTCTCTCTCTCTCTCTCTCTCTCTCTCTCTCTCTCTCTCTCTCTCTCTCTCTCTCTCTCTCTCTCTCACTCTCTTTTTCTCTCTCCTTCTCTCCCTCCCTTTCTATGTGTGTGCCTTTCTTTTTAATGTGTGGTTTAATAAACTGAATAAATGGGAAGAATTGACATTTATAGGTCATGATATTAATTTAAGCAAAAGATCTCTCCATGTATTTCCCTTGATCTTTCTTTATTAACGTCTAAGCCCTTGTGATATCTTTGTAGAGCATTTTTCATCTCTGATTTTGCATGTTAGATTTTGAGCTCATCAGGCGCGCACTCTTAATTCGAGAGGGAGTTTGTCTTTAAAGAGTGAGCATTTGTATCCCAGAAAATGTCGATGTTAAGGGCAAGTCATTTATGAACTATGGCATGATCAGTGTGGTATGATGAATCATGAAAGGACATATTTTAGTAGGCTGGATATTTGGGGGAATTATCCCTATCCTGTAGATTTCTTGGTGCTACCAAAGAATTATTTAACATATTCAATGTGCGCTGAACAGGCCCTGCACGGGTGCAAAAAAAAGTTGTTAGTCGTTAATGCTTTCGTTGTAACGCTGTTGTTGCTGTGGGGTTTTGTTTTGTTTTGTTTTGTTATTAAGTTGTTAGTGTTTCTCATCTAATTCTAATTAGCCACTCAGTAAAACAGTTCAGTTAAATGTGGACATCGCTGCCACAGCTTCACAAAGAGCTTCACCAGGTGTGATGGCGAAGGCTGACATGTCCAATTGGAAATCAGGCCTCTGATAAATCATTTCTCTACGGATTCACAATCGTTTTAACCGTCTTTGGAACATGTCCAAGCTCAGCGTACCCTCTCTACCACCCTCTTAACAATATACGATAGAGATGGACCAATTGGGCCATCAACCTATTCAGTAGTAACAAGTGGTCTATGGTAGCTAATGAATGTTATCTTTCCTCTCCTAGAAGGATTTGAGGTTCGCTTGTCTAAAGCTAAGGCGAAAGAAAACAAATTTCGATTAATTTGGACTGTTTTGTATTCTCCCATTATCTCTATCTTTCTTTTTCGCTGCATCTATCTATCTATCCATCTGCCTGTCTATCTATCCATCTGCCTATCTATCTATCCTCTGCTAATCTGTCGATCTAACTAGTTATCTTTCGGTCTAATCTATTTTACCCATTATGTGTCTCTGTCTCTCTTTCTCCTTTTCTCTATTCAAAAGACTAAAAAATGTAAGGAGAAAATGATGGTCATATAAAACTGATAAAGGGTCATTGGCGCTTACTTAAACACAATTATACTCCAAAAACATACAAAGAAATACAAATGAAGCTTCGAACGAACTCTCTAACTTTGGTAATATAAATTAAAAAGAAGTACAATAAAAACACTGCCACCAGTACTGCACAAAGAACAGTCACAAACCCTATATGCCCAGGTCATGAACTATGAATGACTTTCTCCGAGAAGATTACGAAGTTTCTTAGGGTGTCAGCTCGCAGCAGCCTAGAGCAAAAGTTAAAGAACTCAATATGCTCTGTGATGGATTTTATTTTTTAACAATTGTTTTTAATTGTTGTCTTTTTTAAGACAACTTACATTTCGCTTCAAAACGGCAGTTGCTAATCACTTCCTTCAAGTATATCGAGAGAACATTTTTTTATTAAAAGAGTAAGAGTGTGACCTTTGGTTGGTTACTTTCTGAGATGTACAAATTACTTACAGGATTTTTCCATTATTAATAGCGAATTTAGACATGAAATGTCGTCGTGTAATATAGTTGTAGAGCTTGCGTTTGATTTGATTGTATTCTGCCGTAACGCTCTCAGTATCTCCATCCTAGTTTGCTTTAGTTTTTACATTCTTGAATATCATCTGGCTGCCGGAGGAGAATTAACAAAAAGGTGAAAATAGAGATTTTTGCTTTAGAATAAGAGCACTTTGAAATACCCATATTTAGGGATTTTTTTTTTTACCTCAAAGGCTTTTCACAAGCCGAGCGCACGGTGAATTCGATTAAATGAAACAATAGCAACAAGTTCTTGCACAACTTTTTTTCAGAAATTCGACTCATTTGCCCGAGTAAGTGACAACTGAGTAGATGAACCAGTGTTATCAAAAAGAGATTATAGTACCAAGATTAATCAAAAGATGACTGCTTTTATACGTAGTAAACAAAGAAAAATATTGTTTAATTCTAAATAGGTATTAATGTGGCATGGTAGTTATAAAAGACTTGTCTTATCTTGGCAAACACTTAGAAACCTAGAAAAACGTTTTTGTTAACAGGTAAGAAAAATACTCTTCATACATCCCACCTATATCATCCAGATAACGACTAACTGCAAGGTCTGCGCGACTGCTAATTTTGTTTCCTGCAGCCTTCCCCAGGTTCATCATTCAGTCTACTGGAAACAGAGGTTACTGCTCGCTGGCAAAGCGAGGTTTATATGACGAAAAAAGACAACATTCTCAGCCTCATTTTTCTTGACAAATATTACATGATATGAAGAACACCAAAGAAGGAAGTGGATTATAGTAGACTTATCGAAATATTTTTCATGATTTTCAGCTTCAGAGAGGCTTGATTTAGTTGACACTGTACATTTATATAAAAAAACAAGAGAGAAAGTTGATGTATTTCATCAAATTAATTGTGTTTGCCAGTTATTCTTTCATAAAAAATAATGATCCGTGTATGAAGCAATCCGCAAATGAGATTTTTAAGATCGATTTCTTGCTTTGTATCAACTGCATTTGAGATTTACCATGTTAGAAACCATAAGATATTTCATGATAAAAAAAAACGATGATTTACTGTTTTTGGAGAATAAATTGCAAAACGTTGTCAACTAAAGTAAGGCGAAAGAATTATCTAGTTTAATAATGAAGTGGATGCACAGGAACATCAGATAAAAATTATGTCTACAGGACTTAGACATTGTGTAAAATAATGTCAATTATAGCAATTTAAGTATCAATGCTTATGAAATCACCCTGGAAGAATTGAGAACTTGATCAAACTAGACGACAAGAGAAATTATGAGGCCAAAAGTATTTACAGAAACGCTAAGTTGAAATAGTTTATTGAAAAACTTTAAGAAAGGTCATTGTAAAAGAAACCAAGCTTCTGAATGTTTGTTGTAGAATCTGATGTTTCAGCTTGCTCCCCGTGTTGCATAAGAACTTACTCGCACTGCAATTCTCACACCTCTCTACTTGCCTGAAGATCGACGCATAATAGCCTTATCTCTCAGCACTCTATGCCGAGATTGACAAATCTACTCACTCGTGACATCGACTCGTCTCTGTCTCACCACAAGGGACATCTGAGACAGCCATAGAGTGAGCAGCGATGTCTATTTTGGTCTAACATGTTAGTGGACCAGCCGGCCTGCCAGAGAGCTGGAGAGCTGACACTCGTTCACAGACTCGAAACCTAGTTTTCCGTCGGCCGCAAGAGGCTGTCAGCTCTGTCTTTGGTACTCCCCAGCCTGTGGCATTGGTTCCTTGTACCAAAAAATTCGATCAAGGGAAATAGATTTCTTGTAGCCCCGTAAAGAGTTGCGAATGATCCCCGCCGGCACAAGCCGCACTTCTCCAGCGTCACTCATTGGTATTGTCGTAGGACATGGGGATAAGGGTGCGCGTGTGTGTGTGTGTTTTAATTTAAATCAACATTCTCACAATTTCTGCTCAGAAAGGTCTGCAACCAGCATTGGTTTAGTTGTGTGACTATGATAAGAATATTTGTCGCGACAAGCAACTGATGCCTCAAATGTGGGTAGCCTCATTTTGATAAGATATATTAAGAAGCGGACTTAGATGATGAGTAAAACTGTCGGTCAATTTATCTAAAACTTGGTCTTGGGTTTAACCGGTTTGGGCTTTGCATCTATATTGTAATTTATTTCATCTTGTCTGTCAATGTGACTAGCTGCATATTTTTCATTTGAATATCTTTACACATCTGTTTATCCAATTTATTTATCATACTCACAGAAGATAATATCCGAAAATGGATAACACTGACTAAAACTGTGAGACAAACGGTCAAAGATAAACATTCGCATTTCTTTGTCAGGTCTAAAATTTCATAAACGATTCATCGGAAAAACAACCAGATATCTAGACAGGTTGCTGTTGCTAGTTCAGCCGTCCTTGAGCAGTCGCCCTCCGCCATATCGTGGTATGATGCTGTCTGCTAAAGCTGAGGAGAGTAGGTAGACAGGCAAAAGGATAGGTAGGTAAAGCGGCAGTGCTTCATGGGAAATACTTTCAAATCAAAGCATACTTCCACTATTCATAGTATTTATTTTATTTTTTGTTCTCGCTGGATCCCATTAACACAAAGGGTTTTGTAAAGACACATATAAAAGGTGTAACTATTTCCGGAATCGTATTTTCACAAGATCCCTCAAAATTTCTGTAAATAGAAATTGATTTGAGAATGATTATAATTACATTTCAAATGGCTTAAACATCCATTTATTTTCATTATAAACCCCAAGTCGTCTTTTTGCCTAACGAACCCTAAGTTACAAAGTGTAGGCCTAAATAAAAATAATTAGATGCAAGACGAATTAGAGTGGATCAATTAAATTTTTTAAACTGGTCTAGGCAATACTTTTCTATATTAGTCTTTAAATATACAGAACAGAAAAAAAAATGTTTAGCAAAATTAAAATTGGAGTTCCATGGTTCCCAGAGGGACAATTGATAACATTCATATTTCAAATAGAAATATAAACTTCATTGATGTAAAAATTTTAGGAAAAAAAAACAACCATTATAAAGTAATCCCGACCTCTAAAAACCTAGTTGGCGATCAAATATAAGGGTTTAAATCAAACATGTACAAAAACTTACCCAGAAAATTACTGTAAAATTATTATTATTATCATTATTATTATTTAGCTCCAACAAGCCGTGCTCCGCCACGGATCTCTGTGTTCGGTCTTCATGATCAGCTCTGTTGACCCTGTACAATCTTCTCATGAAGCCTACAACCTTTTTCTCGACCTACAACCTTTTTCTGGTCGATTTTTTTTTCTCTTTCTCATTTTTGTTTTCATTAATCTTCAAGATTATGTCACGCATCATGTGGCTGTAGAAACGCGCCTGTTGACTGCGAATTTAGTTTCTCAGCATTAACGATTTATCGAACAATTTAAGAATATTTTCGTTTGACCCTTTGACAGCCCATGGTATTTTTAGCGGTCTTTTATAGAAACACATTTCTGGGCTGTTCATTCATTTGTTTCAAATTGTTTCCCTGGTTGTCATACCTGCCCCATCAATCAATCAGGTGCCCTGCTCTTTAGCAAATGCGATCATGACCTTCCGTGCATCTCTGCCCCTCATCGCTTTTAGTTTATTTGTTTTTAATCTTGCATCAAACCACCTTGTTAATCTATCCAACATCTTTTTTTTTTCTTTTTTCACCCCTGCTGCATTTCCCTTCGATAATTCCAGTTGTCACAAGATGTTCCAGTTTCTCTTTTCTCATCACATGCCCGAAAGTGGTTGCCAGGCGTTTACCTATTCTATTTATGAGTGTTCTTGCTGTGTCAGCTTCTCGTAACACCGTTTCGATGGATTTCTTTGCATCTTATGATATTCATAGCAATCTTCGTAGGAACCATATTTCTCTTGCCTCTAGCTTTTTATAGCTGTTATGAAATTGTCCATGACTCTCACCCGTACATCAGGATGGGTTCATTAAGAAATTCCAGCGCTTTTCTTCTGGTGTGAATGGAGATGTGTTTATTTGTTAGTTCTCTAGAAACTTATCTTTCCTTGCGCTATTCTTAATGCGATTTCAGTGTAATTGCATCCATCACTTGAGATTAAGGGACCCAAGAATCTGAATTGATCCCTTTGAGTCTATTCCCGTTTATAAAGATGTTGACCTGTGCACACTCTGTTGCTATTGACTATCATCCTGTTTTTTTTTTATTTTTTGTTTTTTTTTTATTTTCAAGTCCATCCCCCTTTTTTCTTGCTGTCTTCTTCAACAATGTCTAATAATCGTTACAAGCCTTCTTTATTTCCTGCAATTGATACATCAGAATATCTCAAATTGATCACGTTATGCCCTCCGATTTTAATCTCTTGTTATCTTCTGGTCTTGCATAGATAAGCTATTCCACTGTGGAGAGGGAAAACCAAAGATCCTTTTCTGAAACCACGCTTCTATTTTTTTTTAAATGAGCTGATTTCTTTATAAACTCGCATTGTTCCTGTAAGTTCCCAAAGCATGTTTTAGATCAATTGTAGATCATTTCCCATCTTTCTTCACCTGTGTTAGTTGTGGGATTACCTCATCATATCACACTCTGTTAAATGCAATGCTGTGGTCAAAAAACACAGGTGAACCTATTTTTGTGCTTATAGATCTCGTTCAGTTACAGTTCTAATGGTGTGAATATCTTTCGTTGTATCTTTCACATGCACAAGGTCTCTCTGCTATTTGAGTATTTCTAGTTTAGGATCCCCACCATGATGATTCTTAAAAGTTTTTTGGTTATATACTCATATAAATGATCGTTCTACATAATTCGCACTCTGTTGCCCCTGGTTTCTTTAGGAGATTATATATATATAAATGATATTATAAATATAGATTTGGAGGTGTCTGGTGAAATCTGAGAGGTGTCATAGATTTTGTTGGGTAATGTTGCGATCTTCTCACTTTCAGTCTCCGGGTGCTTCTAAAAGTTCCATTGATATTCTATCTGAGCGTGTTGCTTTGTCTGATTGCATCTTCCTTATTGCTTCCGGGATATGTCTTTTCATAATAAGTAGCCCAGCAAAAATGCCCTTTATAACATTGTAATTTTTTTTGTGGTCTTCAAAAAGTTCTCTTTTGTACTCTGCCTTTCTGCCTAAGATTTTTTTCTCTTTTTCCACAAATATATATATATATATATATATATATATATATAAACTGAAACCCGTGTTCTACAAACGGGACCCAGGCGCCCATTTGCCGAGGCTGCGATGCGTATTTGAAGAGGCTTAATGGTCTTGATATCTTTCCGTTTACTTACATGATCCAGATATAATTATTGCTCCACCTATCCATCTTTACCTACTATCTAGATATAACGAATATACTAATTCTAAAATTCACAAAATTTAGATTCTTCTTTCCCAATCTGTTTTTTAGATTCTTTTAAACGTTTATTAGAAAGCTCTGATTTTCGCGCTAGGTGCGTAAAAGTGCACTTCCTTGCTGAAATTCTTAGCCATGTCGATTGAGAAAAATTCCATTGTTAAAGAATGACAAAATGGCGCGCGAAATTGGTGATCGTAAGTTAACTTAATAGGTTGACGAAACAAAGCAGTTTGGCGGAAACGAGGAAAAAAGATTGCATGGATTTTTTTTTATGATTTAAATTAGAACCTAGCCACGTGAATACTGTAGATGTCTTCAAAGTTTCAAAGCTGTGGATTTGGTAATTACGGAGGAGTCAGCGCTAAAAGTCTTTCAAGTCTGCTTATATATATATATATATATATATATATATATATATATATATATATATATATATATATATATATTCACATATGTAAGTGAAAACCCCATTCTACAAACGGGATCCTGGAGCCAATTTGCCTGGGCTGGGGTGCGTGTTTGTACTAATCAGGCTTTAAAATGGCCTTGATACCTGTCTTTTTACTTACATGATCCAGATATATATATATATATATCATAAGGGAGATTTGACACATAAGTAGAAAGGCTGACATGAACCTAAAAACTATGTGGAATGCACTCTTTAAATTGAAATTATTTTTTCACTTTGTTCTTTGGTTGCTCGAGGAATAATACTAGTGAATTATTATAGATCCTAATTTATTAGTCCGTTTTATCTTCTTTCTCTTTCCTTCCTACTTTCTCTCCTGATCTCTATCCATCTCTGTCTCTGTCTGTCTGTCTGTCTGCCTGTCTGTCTGTCTGTCTGTCTCTCTCTCTCTCTATCTCTTTCTCTCTCTCTCACTCTCTCTCTCTATCTATCTATCTATCTATCTATCTATTATCTATCTGTCTCCCCTTTTCACCCAATTATGCAATGTTTTTTTTTTTCTTTTTCCTTCTTAATGTCCCAGGTTAAAAATGAGCTTGTTTACTTTCTTCATGAAATGGGTGCTTAATAGCTACATACAATCTAAAGTACGGAGTGAACTAGTACGCGCTGTTCTTTTTTTTTTTTTTTTTTTTTTTTTTTGGTTGTTGTTTTTGTTTTGTTTTGTTTTGTTTTTTTTGTTTTTTTTTGTTTTTTGTTTGTTTTTTTTTTGTTGTTTTTTTTTTATATATTTTTTTCAACAACTCTTAAAGAATCGGTACGCCAATATAGCTAACCACATAATTTGGTGGTTACAAAAGAGACAAATAAAGGATACGATGGGACTTATAAATGAATTCTCTTTGTGTGTCTGTGTGTGTGTCAGAATTGCTAATCATAAGCACGATTATAAAGCGTAGCTTTGAATGTGGACAAAACACCTCTAAATATGTCTAATATGTCGAGAGATATAAACCAATGAATTATTTCTTTTTTTTATTTTTCAAAAAAAAGTGGATGACGACCGTTCTTAAGTTTTCAAATTGATACCTCGAATGATACTACACAACACCGTTGTGCTTTTGGAAATAAAGGCTTTGAACCGCAAAGTGAAAAGCTTACTTCACACTGATGGAACAGGTCCCACTGCATTGTACAACCAAAAAAGTACTTTCAGAAGAGTAATAGAAGTGTCATACACACTGCAATCAATTTTCAACAATGTAATATACATTCATGATTATCATAATTTTTCTAAAAAAATTAATAGATTTACATATTTTACATTCTTAAATTTATTAGGCATAGAAATAATTTTATCATGCATATATTTCATTCTAATTAGTTCATTTTCGACCTTAAAGTTATTAAGAATTTGCCATTTTTATTTTCAAATCTTGTCTCATTGTATGCCTATAATTTATGGACAAAAAAAGCTTGAATTATCTTTTTTCTTATCATAAATGCCTTTTTGGAAAAAATATACATAAAGATATAGGAAATAATATAAGAAAGCATAACAATACTTTCATTTAAAATTTATATTTCGCAAACTAGGCTAAGAGAAGGTTTCACTAAAAAGACCATCAAAACCTTGAGTGTGTCGTCTGTTTTAATTTATGCTTTGCGATGACCAAAACACTCAGAAGTCAGGGTAGATTAAAAGAGCATAAATAAAAAATAGAACTGCGGTCGTGTGTACAACAATATTTATAAAAAAGTACATTTTGAAAAGTGTAGGAGATATAAATTAGCTTTGCTAGATGGGCAAGATGAAAATGCCAAAGTTGTGTGAAAATTCGAGATTGGAAAAAAGGCAACTTACAAAAGAAGGAGCAAGGTGTAATAGTTGGCCTGATTCATCTTCAAACCTAAATAACATTTAGAAATAAAAAGATACAAATAGTTCATTTTATATAGCAACGTGATTTGTTTTGAAGAAAAAAAAAAACATTTTATTCTTAGACGTCCACGGTGAACTACAATCAATAGTAGTATAAAATGAAAAATGTATCTAAGAAGAGACCAAAATTGAACTCCGTTTAAAGTAAATGGATCTTAATCGAAAGGAATGAACCATGTTTTATCCACAGTAAAGCAATTAGGTATTATTAAAAAATGTAAAAGAAAAGCGTTTTGCGCCAGACATTGACAGTAAACTAATGAAATCCCACAATTATCCGTCTCCACAGCAAATTGATCACAGTGTGTCACGCGGAGAAAAAGCCATGAAGATCTCATTTTCTAAGAGGTAGTTATTACCTGTGGCTTTTCGGAAATGTTTTGTGCAGTGTCTTGATATTAATGAATAGATATAGGATATCCACTCCGAAGGGGACCTCGGGTTTTGATTTATAAAAAAATCAAACACCCCCGCGTAATACAGGGCTGAGCTTTTCGGGTAAGACCCAAACGTAAGCCGCTGACGACGGACAGAATCTATTATGCCTGAAAACGTGCTTGAAGATCTAAGGATTGGTGTTTCGCCGACGGGCTTTCGGTGATTTAGATCTATATAACAATAATGGTAGGCGATAAAATAAATTGACACTCAGGAGGTCTTAACAATCAGCTGTTACGTTCAGGGGTATGATTTACTTGAAAATGCTCCCAAGGAGCAGCGCGAGTATCATGATAGGCCTACCTGTAAACAGTAAAGCTGTTTTTGTGTCTTTGCTTTTTTGTAATAAATGAACAGAAATATTTCGCCCATTTACATCCTGAGAGTGTATTGCTGTTCATCAACTTGGAATCAGTTACACCAATCTGCCTATTGCCTTCATGAATGATCTAGATCTAAGTACTACATGGGAAAAGTCATGTATGACTTCAAAAATAAACACTGTATCCAAGATTTTGGCGTCGTGTATTGACTGACCTTTACACAAAACATACTCGTGTGGTTTTTTCTGTTTCAAGGCGCAGCATGTGTGTATGTAAAAAAGGGGGGGGGGGGTGCAACCGATACCTAAATCAGAAAGTATTGATACTAGAAAGTTGAAAATATCCACAAAGTGTATGACTTGACTTCAATGAAAAATTCTTTCTTTTCCAACATTTAAAATATGGTTGCTAGGGAAGCGGCGGCTGTCTTGGATTTGGGGCCGCTGGTTTTTTTTTTTTTTGCAAACAACTATGGCTCAAACGGTTACCAAAACCATCATACAAATTCTCGATACCTTTGTCTTCAAACTACCAGAGAGATTTTATCAGTAATATCAATATTACTTTTTGTAAAAAAAAAAAAAATTAAAAAAAAATCATTTGAATATAAGGTAAAAAAAATTGTTTAGTTTTTATCATACAATTTTTTGTTTCTAAACAGAAAAATCCAATAAATCGTTTCGATCCTTTAAAGGCGTTACAGAACATCATTTTCGTGCAGCAAATCAAGACAATCCTTTGGTAAACAGAAAATTTTTTTCATAAAAAATGGCGATTTCAAAATTTCTCAAAACAAAAAAATTGCATTTTTATAAAGTTCAATAGAGTAAATGATGCAGAATCAATAATCAAAATAAAAAATTTCATGAAGATATCTTTTAAAGTCCCAAAGTTATGGGTAAATTAATGTGGCAGGGCCACACCTATGAGAGAGCACAGTTAAGGTATTTTCAAGGTGCGGCCAGGTGTGTGGCATTTAGTGTTAATCTTCTAATGCAGGGAATAAAAATGCTCGGATGCATTTTTTTTTGTTAGTTTTGATATACTCTTTTACAATAAATGCGAAAGACAATATATAAATGTGTGTGTGTATATATATATATGTGTGTGTGTGTGTGTGCGTGTGTGTGTGTTTGTGTATGCAGTTGACACAAAAGCCCGTGAAATATTAAGGCTACAACCACTGTGGTCAATGGTGGGTTGTTGTTAAACAGAAAACAATCAACTTTATGGAAACATTATTTCTAGTAGAAAACAAAAATCCAGCCAGAAGTTCCTTATAAAACAACCAATTCATTTCATGCAACGTTAGTTATGCCTCACGTAATCTTTCTTTAAACTGAACCGCAATCTGTTTTGAAATCTCAAGGAATCAAACTTACTACCTCTCTCTATCCAGACATTCAGAATTAAAATAAGGCACAATACATGTGCGGTTTCCTGTACAAATCAATACCAGTACAATCGAGTCTGGAAAGCTGATGAAATTAGAATGATTAGAAATTTGAAGATATCAGCAATTCGGCACCTGAAATCATACTCAGGGACAATCAATACTGCGCCTTCGATTTATGGCTATAGATTAAAGAAAAACTGGAGCCTTTTCTTTCCATGCACGACAATAGCGGCCGCTTTAATATCTAACTAGATTTTCTTTTTATTTTAGAAACTTTTAGGGCTCGAAAACTTAAAAATAAAGGAGACCATAGTGTAAAACAAACTTTTTTTTAAAATATCACTGAGTTGAAAGCATTTTCATGTTTCTCTCGATCAGTCTTATTATCCCATTCTTTAAGTAGTCTGTTTATACAGAACAATTTTTTATGTTTATTTCAGCGGTACAATTCTATCTTTTTAAACATCATTGAATACCATGTTTTCATCATAACATATAGATCCTAACCTGAAACGTGTAATAGGTCAGCAGATTTTTGGGGGGCCGTCAATAAAATCCATAAAGAAATATGGAAAATCTGCTATAGATCACGCGATTTTACGAGGGAATATTTTTAAATCCCAAAGCTGTTTTTTGGAATTACAAAACGACATTTTAAACCCCTATACAAACCCTATTAAGCATGTGAGACAAACCTTTGAGCTAGGTAGACATTTGAATTAGCCGTGCAAATCTGCGTTTGTTATTAATACGAAACGAACATAACGTTTGTTTTTATTTTTAAGTTGGACTGTTAAAACTAGATCTTGGAGGTTAGCCTATTCTCAATTAGTATAATTTAGGTCTCTAGAGTGATCTAGATCTAGAAGGTTAAGAATTGAAGATTTAAATATAGATATAAATGTTATCTAGATTATACTTTTAGGCTTAGAATTTAAAAGGGATTTAAGACCAAAATTCCTTTTATAGAATCATAGATATATCTATAAACTAGGTAAAGATAGATAGGTGGAGGGATAACGTTATATCAGAATCATGTACGTAAAATAAGAGATATCCAGTAGGTTTGCATCTGGATTCCGTTCCTACAACGAGGTTTTCAGCTTATAACTATAAACCTACTATTACACTTTAAAACATCCTGCTTAAAGAGATCGATGAATATTATTTTCGCAGTTATTTATAAATAAAAAACTGATGCCCAATGATTTGAAAGAAAAAGAGCGTCAAGATTTCAGTTTTGTAAAGAGCTACCTTAAGCTTCGATGACCAGTATTGGGGACAATTATTGACACAGCTAATACTAGAATGTATCATCTTCCATATCACCCAGCTCATTAACATGCGTAACAGTCAGCTTAGCATTTGTGCTGCTGGATCTCTTCGATGTACAGTGATCGGTACTAATTCTATTATTTAGATTTTTTTTGTTCCTATTTAGAGGGCAAGAAACGGAAGGGCGGCGATTTGGCGCAATTCTTTCAATGGATTCAGAGAATAATCTGTCTCGATGGACATAAATTCTCCTGATAAATCTGACAGCAATTCTATCATGTTCATATATATACGTAAAATTCAACAGTAAAGATTGAAATGTATGACTATTATTGCGCAAGGAAGGCTTACCATTATTAGATGTTCATACTTTAATACTATCAATTATCCAAAAACTGTTTTAGATGAAGTGAAAAAAATGTGATAGTGAAGTTCAAAAGACTTTGTGCAGTCAATTTTAAAGTTCAATTTTTATCTTAGACTAGACTGACACGTTTTCTAATCGCTTTGATTGAAGGTACGTCTTTTATTTGTCCTACATATCGTTATCGGTTTCAGTGATTAAAAACTGTTCACTTGATATTCCTGTAAAGACCACATATATTTTAACATCAGAATACTTTAGGACAATACTTGTTTTTAAGTTGTTTTTTTTTTCCGTTTTAAAGTTCACAGTTTTTTGTATGCTTGTAGGCTACGATTGCCATCTTTCTTATAAAACATAGAGTACTAGATCTATTTTCTACTGATAATTACATCCTCATTGAAATTGTATACCTCACAGCTCACCAAGAAACGAAAAATCAATACCGGTAATCTGAAAGTGAAAGTTTTATTTGAAAAAAAAAAATGAAAATATCTATTTCAGAGTGATCTCCACTCTGACTACGCCTCTGTCTGTTTTTCTGTCGGTATTGTGAGGCGCTGTCTAACTTTCAGTCTGAAAGTGTTGCTCTGTTTGATTTCGTTCTTTCTCTCCTTTTCTCTCCCACTTTCTCCCGATCTCTCTCTCTCTCTCTCTCTCTCTCTCTCTCTCTCTCTCTCTCTCTCTCTCTCTCTCTCTCTCTCTCTCTCTCTCTCTCTCTCTCTCTCTCTCTCTCTCTCTCTCTTTCTCTCTCTCTCTCTCTCTCTCTCTCTCTTTCTCTCTCTCTCTCTCTCTCTCTCTCTCTCTCTCTTTCTCTTCTCTCTCTCTCTCTCTCTCTCTCTCTCTCTCTCTCTCTCTCTCTCTCTCTCTCTCTCTCTCTCTCTCTCTCTCTCTCTCTCTCTCTCTCTTTCCCGCTCTCTCTCTCTCTCTCTCTCTCTCTCTCTCTCTCTCTCTCTCTCTCTCTCTCTCTCTCTCTCTCTCTCTCTCTCTCTCTCTCTCTCTCTCTCTCTCTCTCTTGCTCCTTTTCTCTATAAATAATTTAAGTTTTTCTTTGTCTTTCTGTCTATCTTTCTCCTCCTCTCTCTTTGTGTTCCCCCCCCCCCCTTCTCTCTCTCTCTCTCTCTCTCTCTCTCTCTCTCTCTCTCTCTATATATATATATATATATATATATATATATATATATATATATATGTTTTTTTTTCTTTCAAGTTTTCTTAGTTTTTCCAAAATATTATGCTAGTTTCATGAACAGTTACGTTCCCTCGATAAATTTATATATTGATATTCTTTTTTAAAAACGTTTTCACTCACTAGAACTTCCAAACTCGTGTGAGTTTGAGTGGAGAAAAAAGTGAAAATCATATGTTTCTGCTAGTGATATTTAGTTTTGCTTTGTTTATAGATCTAATACTTTTATCGTTTGTGAAACGAATGGCAACATTATTGATACTTGTATAAAGAATACTTGGGGTTTAGTGAGGTCACAATTTCGTGTGAGAGTTTGCGCTAGGGACTCATATCTCATTAGTGGCAAAGTCGAAGACATTCCTGTTAGATTATCAATACAGCGCTTGGGGAATGCCTCCTGCTTCTCAGAAAATACAAAAATGTCTTAAGCTGTCACCTCAACTTAGCCGCGAAGTTCTTTAGAAGGAAATAAAAGTCACTGAGGGAGTCTAGTTTTGTTTAAATTGAACGTCTCTGTGACGAATCCTTTCATTGTGCAATACGAGTACTCTTCAAACTTCCTCTTCCCTGAAAAACTCTACGAATGTTAGACAGCGATGCTTTATTGAGGCGAGTTTACTGACCGCAAGAAGCGTTTCCTCCTTTGAGGTTTGCATAATTCATAACAGACTTATCGAAAAAATATAACTGTAGCATTTCATCTGACTACTATGCTGTATAATTGATGAATAGCATGAGGTTGAGTTACTTTGCTTAATAGATATATAAAGTTGATTTCTTCATACTCTTTCATATATTTTGTAATAAAATAAACATCGCAAAAAGCACAGTTGTTACAACAATGAAAAGAGTGAAAACATTTTAATTTTTGCATGGCAGACTATTTCCACCGCTAACTTTTCTTCCCAACGATCTAAAATAGATATATAGATACACATGCTTATTATCCCTGTAAGCCTAAACAATCATCTACACGACAATGAATCATAATGCGCAAAATGTGCAAGGACGGATAAAACTGAAAACAATACATTTTACAATTAGCAAGCATACGATAATCATGAACGTATCTGAAAGTGTATTTCAAAACGAAACTAGGAGTGTGGAAAAATATTGGAAGTTTATAAACGAGAATAAGTTTTGCCATTTGGTATAGACAACTTATTCTGCAGGTAATGGCCATCTGGTCTATCTACCAATATACAATGCTATAAAGTGACTTACAGCCATCAGCTGCCAGAATGGATATAAAATGTGTTGTTAATACAAAAAGGTTCTGAGCTACAACGTTTGGAAAGCAACTCTAATAAGCAGCTGTTCACCGATTTATGAGGATGTGAGTAAGGTACAGAGACACTGAAATTGTCAGCATCGGTTTGTGAACGTTTTCAAGCAAGAAAAAGAAGATAGTTAAGAAATCGGAAAACGCATAGGATAAACCAAAATAAATAATCTTGAAAGAAAATTTCATTGCAGGTTACTTTTTACAGGAACAAACAATAAGAAATTCACTTGACGGAATATTATTTTGAGCCAGTACAGGCAGTCTCAAAAAGATAGCAACATTTAGTTTCCAGTTTCGAAGACATTGACAATTATTTTCTATAGGTACAACCCGATCTTCATCGAGTACTTTCAATCACTAGCCTCTATCAGATCTCTTTTGTTCGGATTCGAACAGCACAGAGCTTGGTTCAGGGCCGAGTTTAATCTGACCGATTATTTTCCTTGGCGGGGAGAGTAATGGCAAAACTCGCCAAATTGCCTTTCCGAATGGGCAAGCTTCCACAAATCTAATCAACACCTTCAATCTTTTCTTCTTTCTTGGACTACTGACTCCTGTCAAGCAATGCTCGCGTTCTGAAAAATAGGTATAAAGACACTATGGAAATATTATTTTTCTTACGTACGTATATAAAGAAAATTGTTGAAAAATGTGCGCATTTGTATGGTGAAAAAGTATGTTTATGGGAGGGAGGTAGAGATCCCCAAATCCGGTTCTTTTTCAACGGAGAGATATTATGGCAATTATTTGGATATTTTGATAAGAAACATTCGTAAATTCACGTTAGTTTATTTCTATTTTGCGGCAATATCCAGCATTCTAAATCTAAAATGCGCTTTGCACTAAGTACAGCTCTTCACCGTTGTCATGTTACCGGCATATGTACAGAGAATGAGTCAGAAAAATGTTTTAGTATGAAGTTAAAAGGTTAGTTTAGTGATCAAATCTGAGAGTTATAAGCCATGAATTTCGTGGTTTATATGAATATATATAGAGAGAGATGGGTTTATTGTCTCCATTTAGATAGCAAAGGCAGTTGCCACGATTTTCAAGATTAATTCTTTTTTTAAATACCTATTCGTTTTTTTTTCTTTTGTTGTTCCTTTTTTTTAATTTCAAGTGAGGTTTTTTTGTTTTATTAACTTTTATTTGTCTTTGGGTCGATTCTCTTGTTAATTGTTTTTCTGTTGTTTTTTTTTTTTTTCTTTATCGCATCCCATTAAAAAAGGTATCTCGCAACATTCCGCCTTCAATGATTTTTTCTCCAATAATAATTTTTTTCTATCTAAGTTTTAGGTATACAAATCACTGCAATACAAAAAAAAAAAAAAAAGAAAAAAAAACATAATTTTTTTTCCTCCAGTAATAATTATTTCTATCTAAGTTTACAAATCTCTGCAATACAAAACAAAACAAAACAAAACAAAAACAAAAGATAATAAATTCGTTACCAGTTTTAAAAAAAAAATACATTATACCGGGGTATATTTAAAAACAAATAAAAGAAAGAAACCATCTTCTTTCATGAACCATAATGAATGAGGATTTCCAACGCCAAGCTACTGCACGAAAGTTTTCAGCACTAAAAAAAAAACTATACCAGGATTTTATCTTTGGCCCTCTACAAGCGACACTCAAGTTTCCAGGGTGCACAATATTTTAACGCTATCAAAGCAAGCAAACATAGAGCCTGTTGTTGGTATCACCAAAGATGCTTGAACTTAATGCGGAACAAACTCAGTTGTAGGAAAAAAAAAAATCTCGGCCCACTATTGCCTGCTCAACAAATCCTTCAAAATCTTTAAAAATAATATTAGTTAATCACCAATATTAACATATCAGTAAGAAGAAGACGAAAAACAACAAGAAGAAGCAAAACAATAACAAGGGAACAGATTGGAAAAAGGAGAGGGAGATGGAGATGGAGAAAGAGAGAGAGAGAGAGAGAGAGAGAGAGAGAGAGAGAGAGAGAGAGAGACAGAGAGAGAGACAGAGAGACAGAGAGAAGAAAGGGGGGGGGGGGGGGGCGGGTACTAGTGAGAGGAAGAAAGAGAAGAATTAAAATAACGTTTAAAATAAATGATATTGACTGAGCAATAATAACCAAAATGTAGGTGTACTGAAGATAAACAAGGGATAAAACCATGGGTTTTTTTTCTAATCACAGTGTAGTTACTAAGTATTGCCCACTTCAAACTATTCTCTTGTCAGTGATCTTTTGAAGTTTCAACAAGTTTCAGGCTCATAATTTTTGTTCTTTTCATTGCAAGATTTGTCTTAGTTCTTCATAATTTCTATTTCGCTCGAACTATCACCTAAAAATTTGATTGTCATCTACTTTAAGTTTTCTCGATTTCTCGAGGTTGTATTCTTCGTTATGCCAAGCTATATTATAGATGTAAGCGTATGACAGAACTGAGATATTTTAATTTAATATATCTCTACAAATATTTAAATGTTTTTATGTGCATCAACAGTGTATTTCTGTAGAAACTTTTACTCTTGCTATGTCTTGAAATGTATGAAATATATAAGACTTGAAATATCATAATTATGATTTGAGTTATATTTTCTTATATTGTTTTGTTTTATCTTATTTTGTTTTTCTACTTTAATTTGTTTCAACGCTAGAATGAGTACTGATGTTTAGCGCCAGATTTTTTTTTTTATTTCGTGTACAAGTTCCTGTTAGTTATACTCCTATCTGTACTCTGAACTCATCGATTTGGAGCTTGGGAAAGGAGCGTTTATCGGTCAAGAATGTCGCTGGATACCCGCCATGACCGAGCATCACTACTGGCTTTCCTCAGATCTTTCGTGTCCTTGCGGCATACGTCGCGGTCAATTTAGGGTAACAATGGTAATCCTCTAGAAGTAGAGGTTTTTAGATAATATTCGTTGTGAGAAGGCCCTGGTTGTTTGGTATGTTCGAATGCGGCAAAGACTTCGTTTTTATTTTAAATATCGCATTTTGATCAAATAAAACCAAAGTTGGAGTATGGTAGAGAAGCTTCAAGTGTGAAAAAAATTATATATATATATATATATATATATATATATATATATATATATATGCGAGTGTGCAGAATTCAGTCTCTTCCACTTTTAGTTTGCCATGAGTGCAGGAGCAAAAGATGCATTTTCAGCACCCCGCATTGTGTGCAAAGGGCTGGCGGAAGTGTTTTGCAGAGTTTCGTGATTAATTATGTGTAGTAAATATATGCAATTTAGAGTTTAGAAGACCTGTATCTTTTGTGTGTTTCAACTGCGCTAATCTCTTGGTGTTTGAGGTCGCCTTATGAATCAAGCACACTGGTTTGGCTATTGCCATCCGCATCAACTTTCGTTTACCTGAGTGAGTAGAGAACGGCAGTCGACTGATCACGGATGCGAATCGTTTCATTGGAAGGGCAATCATTATCAGAACGATGGATTACCTGAGCAAAACTTTACAAGTTAATGTTAAGATAATTTTCGCAGCTTTTATAATGTTCTCTTTTTTTTTGTGGTCAGTGTTGTAACCGTTCATTTACAGTTAATATAGTATAAGTAGGTATTCCAAACTAAGCTGTTAGCCGACTGGAAAATGGTCGGCCGGGCATGAAAAACGTAGATCTACCCTTTTTTTAAAGTGTTGTGTTATCGTCATTAATAATATTTTTCCAATAAAAAACAAACAAAATGTTGTGTTATTTATCGTCTTTTCTTTTATATAACTTTGGCATGAAAAAATATCCGATAGGTCTATTAAAGAGCGTGTGAAAGGTGTCAGTGTTTTGTAAATTATTGTCCGATTCGCGGCAGCGCCGAGCTCGGCCGATCCGACCTAGCTCTCTTCAAATGACTATCGCTCTTACCACAAGAAAGATATTTTTATACGGTTTGAAACACATTAAAGGGCAGTAATTCTGCTTTCTTTTGATACCACACACAACGAGGCACGCCGTGAAGAAGGATAAGAAACTTCGAGAAGAAGACGAAAATTTAGAATTTTTAATGGTTTCAAGGAACATTTCCCGGCTTGTGTAGTACCAAAAGGAAGGCCACCCATTTTTCTAAAAGAATTCACAAACATCATTTGATTGTGTAACCTGTGGATGCAGCGAAAAGAGTTCAAACGCAGACACTTAGACCCATTTTAGCCCTTGCCGAGACCCGAAATGACGGCGGGTCAGTCTAGTCAACAGACTCAGTCCGGCATGTGTGGAGAACCCATCGCAGACCGCACTTCGCATCCCCAAACACTCAATGTGGAGGACATTTTATGTGAGTTAATACTACTTTATTTCTTTACATAAATTGATTTAATTATATTGGCTAATATATGTGTAATAAGAACTATTTTATTTTCTTATCGACTGTTTGTCGGTAAACGGAACAGCCACACTCTCATTCAAGAGTGACCTTCACTACGTTACCTTCGCTGACCTTATGACGTCACGAGAATATTATTTTCTATCGGCTCTCCTGTGCAATGGTTCTAAAAATAGGTCTAACTTCTGCATTTCTGTAAAATTTGTAGACAGCTGTTTTGCGTTTGTTAAGTGTTTACGTTTTGATATGAATCAAATATCTATAGATCTAATTTGATTCAATATTAAAACAGACACAGTAAATCTTATTTTCTCACAAGGCAGATGTACTAACACTAATGTTTTAGTCAAGATTGTAGTACATAATGCTTAGATTCTAGTTAGATCTACGAGAATCTGAAATTGACAGTTGTACTTGTACTGTAGTCTGTAGATCAAGGATGGTCTGGACAGTAACTAAAAACAAAAGCAATTTTCGATCATATATCAGTAAATGATATTTATGAGACTTTTCTATAATTTTGTCATAGGATGCAATTTGCTTTAAAAGAAAGTACAAGACAATTTAAGTACACATGTCTGGCCTCTAGATCATTGTTCACAGTCACATCTTGCGAAGGTTTTTTTTTTTAATTATTATCATTATTATTATTATTATTATTATTATTATTATTATTATTATTATTATTATTATTATTATTATTATTATTATTATTATTACTACTACTACTACTACTACTACTACTACATATGTTTACATTGTATTATTGTAATTACATTGTATTTTATTAAATTTTTTAAAAACTTTTTTTGGTGGAATGGTGGTTTTGCTTTTGGTTTATAAAGCACCTTCATTACAGGTTTTAAATAGCTTTTATTTATCATCAACATTTATTTTACAACAGATGATGATAACTTCCGAGGGATGAAGGATCATTTCCTTATGTGTGGGAGAGGCAGAAGACCAGCTCTACCTTCTCTGCCGCTACTCAACAACCGGGTCCTTGTTCAGCTATTCCATTTGAGGGAGCAAGGGAGCGCCACTTGGGATGAGGTAAGTTTCTTAAATGTGCAAATATTTTTTTTGTTGGAATAATGGAAATGTTGAAAATGCTTAATGTGCTTTGGTGTACTCCAAATTTCATAAATGTATTTTTATTCGTTACTATTCAAACACTTATATAAAGAAGATTTTTGGATGCCTCATTTTTGTTAAGGTGATTTTTATTTAATGTGTAAGAGAACATGGTAATTTGAGTAATCTTATAAGGCCTCAGTCTGTAGCGGATAAACTTCAATTTCAGGCCGTAATATTAGTTTTTATTACGTCTAATTTCATAGTTTCTCGATTTTTTGCGTCTTGTAAGGCCAAAAATGTGCTTTTGGGTTTGTTTAATTTTTATATTTTTTTTTTATATGGTTTTGTTTTTTTAATTCAAGGTGAAATATTAATCAAGAAAGTTGTACATATAAACTAGAACACGTGATTGGTTCACTGCGTCCAAGCGTTGTGTTTGGTTGCAAGGGTATCCTGATCATCTTTGGCATCTTCCAGGCCTATGAGACCCAAAGAGTGAGACTTAAACAAGTCAATGATTCCAGGTTTGTTCGCATTAGCATCAACAACCTTGTGGCTAGGAACCAAAACCAATTTCTATCCTTTAAATTTTTATATATATTTAAGATAAATTAGAAAGTAAAGGGTTTTCTTCGAATCCACAAGGTTTTTGGCTGTTGAGATTTAATGAGAAAATATAGAGCCAGCAGTCTTAGTCACAGAAAGCAGCAGTTGTGTAAATATCATAAGCTAACTAAACTGATACTTTTTTTAATGGATTTTAATTGAGGAATCTTGTTTAAAAACCCTCTGTGGCTCTCATTAATTATTTAAAACATTGTCTAAGAAGTGTCATTCAGTTCCAACAACAGAGAGGACAAATACTCAGTCATATTTTTTTATAGTTTTCTTTATTTAAAAACAAAAGTAGGCATCAAATTCATACCAGATTGTCAAGTTATGTGGAATCAATTTCAAATTTTTACAGCACAAACATTTTCGAAGTATTGGCATTGTTATCAAATTTTCCTTGATATGCTTTTCACGCATTATGAAGACACGTTGGGCTGTCTTGTAAATGAGATTGGAAAAAAATGGCAAGACTTTTCTTTAAAACATCACAATGTATGTTTTTTATGGTGCTGATTGCATTTTGTTTAAGATATATGTTTATTTTATAGATTACTTGAACTGGCACAGTATACAAATATTTTTAACAAATAACTTCAGGTATCAAGATTTCAAATCATTGTTAAAGAAAAATTATATTTGAAGAGGGAAGCTGAAAGAATTGAAAAAAGCCATATTGAAATTAAATAAGCTTTTTCAATTAGATATTTCACTATTATAGGCTTCTTAAGAGAGTTATATAATTGAACACTTTAGCTGTTTATTTCTTTTAAACTTCAGATTTTTGTGTAAACAATGATTTATGAATATGTTTTAAAAAATCAAAGTAAATTTAGTATATTTTAACATGCACAAGTCACATTTTAGCACTTTAACATTTTTTTTATTGATCTGGCATTGATAAGTCTGTATTTCAGAGTAGTGTTAATTTTTTCTTCCTTTTTTTATAAACTCAAGTATTTTGTGAAGAAATTTTTAACAGGGTGCTTCTTAACATTAAATTGAACGAAAATTTTTGCTTATGTGAAACATTGCAGGTCCTGTATGTTATTAGTGCCCCAATCTCACCCATCTTCAGCAAACAGGAAAACACGACATTTGATTTAGTCTCTCTGGCCATTGTGTTGTGCACCTGCCCTCTATGGGCCTCATCATTATTCGAGAGGTATTGTTATGATGTTTTAATTGTTGTATGCCATAAGAGCAGCATTGATCAGTTGATTTTTACACACTGGAAGCGTCTTACGCAACTGTCCAAGCATTTTTTTTTACTGTTGAGCAGGTTTCCACAACCGTGAGAGCACATGGACCAAAGCTTTTTGGACAATAACTATGCTCGCAGCTGCTGTGGCAACAGTCTTGTAAGGCCTACTGTGCTGTCTCAGTTTGTTTCGTTTCATACAAAGTATTTCCAAAGTGGGCGTTGAGTTATTATAGTTAAACCTCTAGATCTAGTACCATTACAAGCATGATAAAAGATGAAGAGAAGGGGAAATTTAGTCCAATGGCAAGATTGACGCCTGTATCCAAATCTAGTTCAACAGAAGGAAAAATTGTCTTTTGAACTCATCAATCAATCAGTTAGGTGCCGTGCTCTTTAGCATTGCCGATCATGACTTTCCACACATCTCTATCCCTCATCACTTTCAGTGCTTCTGTCACTCGTCCTACTTTGAAAGTCCATCCAACATCTTTTGATGCTGTTTTGGTACAATCATTCCAGTTGTCACAAGATTTTGTACTTTCTCTCTTCTCTTGACATGTCCAAAAACGTTGCCTGGCGATTACTTATTCTATTTATGCTGAATCTTGTAGTGTCGGCTTCTTGTAACAGTTTTGGTTGATTTCTTTACAGTCCATGAGATTTTCTCATTTTGTTGTCTCCAGTTTCTTTTGTAACTGTTTTGAAATTGTGCAAGCTTTGTATTGATACATCAGAATGGGTTCAATAGAGCACTTCAGGGCTCTTCTTTTTGTGCGAATTGAGATGTGGTTATTTGTTAGTGTAGATTTCATTCTCTGGAAGCTCAGTGTAAGTTACGTCCATCACTTGATATTAAAGTACCCAAGTATTTGAATTGACCCCTTTGCTTGAGTTTATTACCTTTGATAAAGATGTTGATGTGCGGAGACTATAACTTTGACTAATCACCATTAGTTCTATCTTTTTGATATTTAATTGCAACCCTTTTTTCTGCTCTCTTCTTGAAAAATTGTTAATAATTGTCGCAAGTCTTCTTTATTTTCTGGAATTAATACAGTGTCATCAGCGTATCTCAACATGGAGCCAAATTCTGTTTACTTTGAGTTTGTCAGCAACTTGCCATAAGCCCATAAATCTAGCACCCTTATCTGACAGCTCACAGTGGATGGGTGGACACTGTCTCTTCCCAGGAATTTTATCCGCGCAGTAGAAAAAGGCATGCAGCTGGAATGCGTGGAATGCAATTCACACTACTTTTTTAACACAAAATTGCAAAACATGCAATACTGATGTCATTTCCCAATAAAATTTCATCTTCAAATTTTTTTCTGGGGTATATTATTAACTATTTTTGTTGTTGTCTGGGTTTTGTCTGTGGTACAAGGGAGTTGAGTTCTGGGGCTGTCAACAGCAAGACGTTTTCTATTATATTTTTCATTCTATTTTTATCATTTCTTATGGCTGCACTTCTTGCCAAGCGTGAAACAGTTGAGTGAAGTTGTTCCCATCCTGCTCCCTAAGAAAGCCTAGTCCAAAACCTGTCCTATGCATAAAATCAGTGCTATTCTTTTTTAAAATGTGCTGCTTGGCAATGATGCGATTGGGAAAGCACTGTCTGTAAAATTTGATGTATTCAGAAGTTGCAATCTCTGCTTGTAATGTGGTTTCCTCTGGTTGGGCTTTTGAGGTTAAAGAGTGAATGCCTTCAAAATGTGAGTTAAGTTTGTCAAACATATCTTTGGTAGGGAGCGCAACTCCTAAAATGTCATCATTTTCTTCAGTGGTGACTTATAAAGTTTCCACCATGGTATGCTTGTCTTTCTATTTTGTTTTTGTAGTACTGTCTCTGAGCTCTCTTGGATTGGGCCCACAGCTTTATTTTTGTCTCTTCAATTTTTTTCAACTCCTCTTTGCCTCTTTTCTCCACATTCTTCTTCTGCTCTCATCATCTAGTATAGCGTTCCTTTTGAAAGTACTATTTGTTTTTTTCTTCAGCTTTGAGCCAGTTGCGTCTGTAATTTGAATGTTTCTGCTTGGCTATTATCTCATCTCTATTTTGGACTTCCTTTTGTATCAGATTGGGATGTTTTAGTGTGATTCCAAGAAGAATATATAAATATGGAGGGGCTATGTTTGCTATCTTTATTTCTAGGAATGGATGTCTGAGTTTATTGTTAAAACATTTAACTGCATTAATATTTTGTTTTCCCACCGCTCTCCAAAAACTGTTGTGCATCTGTGTGTAAAGATTGTAGTGCTCTCTTTTTGGTAGGTTCCTTACTTTCTGTTTGGAATCAAGACAGAACAGGCATGGAATGTCCCTGTCGCTCCTGAAATGCCATAGGACAAGAAAGCATAGTCTCCAAAGAGGAAGACAACAATCTCTTCTGTCTCCGTGCGAAGTTTTGTAATGCATGTATTTGGTTTTTTAGCTCTTTGAAAATTGTTTGCAGATTTTTTACTGTGTCTTTTACCTCTGCTATAGCTACCAGGTGTGTATTTGCCTTAGAGTTGTTTTTCGGCACTCTCTCTCTCTCTCTCTCTCTCTCTCTCTCTCTCTCTCTCTCTCTCTCTCTCTCTCTCTCTCTCTCTCTCTCTCTCTCTCTCTCTCTCTCTCTCTCTCTCTCTCTCTCTCTGTATATATATATATATATATATATATATATATATATATATATATATATCCCCTCCTTTTCTTCCCTATCCCTTCTCTGTGTAACTCGTTCCTGTCTATTCATAATTATATGCTCCTCTGAACATCTTCAGTGATAATCTGACGGAGATCTTCAACCTCTTCTTCATTTTGAGAAGATCACCAGCCACAGACTAAACAACTTGAGACAATGTGCTTTTGAGAGGGAATCCTTACCATCTACTGAGTTTTGAAGAAGGACGAGATTGGAATCAACGTGACACAGCAGCGTAGTTCAGGAATTTTGCCCTTGATGTGTAAGTTGATCTTCTTTTCTCAAGAATTTTTAAACTAGTTTAAATTCATGTGATCATTGCTTTTGACGCTATAGCAGTCAAAGATCAGTTATAAAGGTAAAAATGAACTAGTATAGACATGTCCATTGACTTGTACTTTTCAAACACAGCATTATACCAGGATTCTGTCAAAGTCTTTAGGGAGAGGAGTTGCTGCTCTAAAGAAAGGAACTTAAATTTAACAAAGATCCAAAATCAGCTGTTATATATGTTTGATGTGGTAAAAAAAAATTATTTTGTAAGTTTATTGTCAAATTATTGTTTTATCACAATTATAATGGGAATAAGGCTGGTAGACTTCAGAAATCAATTCCCGTTCATGACTTGGCAGAGATATAGGCTTAAAGTGCTGAAATCTTCTGTTGGTTCAATTCAAGCAGCCTTGTGACATCATTGCATTATTATCTTTTTTTAAGTGTGTTTTTTTTCGTTTTCTCCAGTAAGACAGACAGGTTTTTCAATCTTTCATGTCATCTCTTTTCTTATCCTTTCTGCTTATTACAAACTTTCTCTTTCACAAAAATCATTTTCTTTTTCTCCAAAAATTAGGAGAGGCGAAAAAATCATCTGTTCTTGCTTTAAGTCTTTGCAGGTCAAGACAAATTTTGGGCTACATTTGTAGACCAATCAAAGGTAGTCAGCTTACAGCTCATGTACAAGTAAGACTTACATGTTTATCTTCTAATATTCATGTCTTTCTTTTCAAGCAAATTTCATGTCCGCAAAGTGTTGTCTGTGAATACATTTCTTTGTTTTATGGTTTGCTTGTTTTTTCACTATGTATGCTTTGAGTCCTTTGTATTTTCCAGCTTTGAAAATGTTATAGGACTGGAGTGAGATGTTATATTTGCAATCTGTGCTGTATTTATGGCAGTGGTTGTCTATACATAATTTTATGTAGAGCAGCGCCCAACATATGCGGTAACCATCTACGTTGAAACAACAAAGACATATAGCTTACAACTACCTTTATTAGATGTACCTTTTTTTTTTTGTAAAACACGGCAATCCTTAGATTATTCATAGAAAATTCTGTATGAATTAGGGGCCCTGCTCTTTACAGTAGGCGATCATGACCTTCTGAGCATCTCTATACCTTGATGCTGTTAAGTGCCTCTGTCACTCATTTTACATTTAGCCACTTATCTTTTCTTGCTTCTTTCCCCTGCTGCTGTTTCCTTTAAAATCAATTGAGTTGCCACAAGATGTTTTAGTTTTTTTTTCTCATCACATGACCCAAAAAAGACTGCCTATAGTTTACATATGGTATTTATGAGCATTTTGGACTTTTGATCCAGAACAAAACGATTTTAACTGAATGGTGGACACTTGAATAAATCCATACTCTATAGCCACACTGATGAGTTGTAATACGACGAAACACATCCTAGAATGTGTCTGTGGATGAGTGAAAAAAATTATTGTTCCTTTATGCAAATATTTCCCCTTAAAAACGATTGATAATCTTGACTGGGGGACGGAATTCCTCCATCCTCCTTAATTTATAATAGGTTTAATCGTAGATAAAAAGAAACTTGCTCAGTTTTATTTTTTTGTATTATTAGATTTTCTAAAAATGTTCAATTTCACTTTTTTTTCTAAACCTGTAAAGTTCTATAATAATTACTAAAATCTGATGACATTAAATTAGCTCTTGAAACAAAGAATTTTGTGCAGTTATTATAAACTACCTTTATGTAAATTGTATCTCATTATTTCATATACAATATATTTCAAATTTGATATATATCTAGCTAAGGTTTCACCCGCCCCCCCCCCCCATATTAATCTTTCTTTTTTGTGGTTCCTTTTCAGAAGTAAAATGTGGGACCTTGTTTGAATCCTCAAAGCTTACTTATCATCCAGTTTTTATTTCTCTTGACAACGCTTTTAAAGAGAACAGGGAAAATATATTGACTGGAGTAAATTAATTAATATGTGAACAAAAATCTTATGCGAATTATCAGTTGTGCTTTATTGTAATGCAATGTAAGCTGAAAGTCAAACAGATTAAAGTTCATTTAACAGGCAATGCCCCTATATTTATTATCTCTTTTAATGAAAATGTCATATTCGTTTATGTTATATACATAAGTTTCATTGACGTTATTTTTTTTAGACTGTATTATGTTTCTTTTTTAGGTAATTGTGTGTTATAAAATTATTTCTTTTTATATTATTATAATTTGGATTTCTCTGAATAAACTCAGATAACACTCTTATCTGTCTTTTTTATTTTTGATATTGTTCCTGTTTTTAATACCTCCCACATTCAAAACATTGAGAGTTTAAACCCAAAAGTTTTCGTATGTGTTTATCAAGTGATTTCAATTCATTGCAATTTGCACAGAGTTTAAGATCCGACAGTTTTATACGAAAGAAATATTGAACTCCATATAAAGTAATAGAAACATACAACTGCCACATAGATGGTGAATCAATATTGAACAATGAAATAGGGGTGAGAAATACTTCTATACTTCTATCTCTATAAACAAGCATAATAACAAAATATCATTACAATAGAATAGATATCGAAATAAAAAATCGAAACGGTAGAATCGATTTCGATTTTTTCTTTCTCTATACTAATACAAAAAATTACAATACCAATGCTGTAGAAACGAAATGATTTCTATAAATCATCAAAATAATACCATATTATCAAAATATAATCGAATTTGAGACTAATCTTGATTTACCCAAGCAGGATATAGCTGGTAACAATCAGCAGCTGCATATATTATATTTTATAATTACATGTTCTCTTAATATAACAAAAATGGCACGATTTTTTTTTTTTTTTTTTTTTGGGGGGGTGGGGGGTGGGGGGGGGGACGGGTTGGGTGAATAGGCAATAAGGTTTTTAACTGAAGTTGGAGTAAATCTTTACGATTGGACTGATGACTCGAAAAAGATCGAGATGTAGATGAGATAAAAGATTTGGGACGGGCTAAAAGGATAATAGGTATTGTGAAATTCCAATATGAATGCTAATTAATTCTATTTTGGCCATCTCTATAATTAGCATAATTCCAATTTCATTTTGGTAATCTATATAAGTTCAATAAATCCAATATGGCCGCCGGTTAATTCTATTTTGGCCATCTCTATAATTAGCATAATTTCAATATGGCCGCCAGTTAATTCTATTTACGCAATGTGTCTATTTAGTATAATCCAACATGGCAGCCAGTTAATTCCAATTTAGTAATCGCTATAATTAGCATAAATCCAATATGGCCGCCGGTTTATTTCTATTTTGGCAATGTCTATAATTAGCATATTTACCAATATTTTATCTTGGTAATTATCATAAATCTAATTTCATTTTGGTAATCTATATAAATACAATAAATCCAATATGGCCGCCTGTTAATTTCTATTTTGGCCGTCTCTATAATTAGCTTAATTCCAATATTTTTGGTAATCTCTAAAATTAGCATAATGCCAATTTGGCCGCCGATTAATTCTATTTTGGCCATCTCTATAATCAGCATAAATCCAATATGGCCGCCGTTGAATTCTATTTTGGCAATCTCCATAAGTAGCTTATTTACCAATATGGCCGCCGATTAATTCCATTTTGGCCATCTCTATAATTAGCATAATTTCAATATGGCCGCCAGTTAATTTTATTTAGGCCATCTCTATAATTAGCATAATTTCAATATGGCCGCCAGTTAATTCTATTTAGGCCATCTATATAATTAGCATAATTTCAATATGGCCGCCAGTTAATTCTATTTTGGCCATCTCTATAATTAGCATACCAATATTTTATCTACTTTGGCCATCTCTATAATTAGCATAATTTCAATTTCATTTTGGTAATCTATATAAGTTCAATAAATCCAATATGGCCGCCGGTTAATTCTATTTTGACCATCTCTATAATTAGCATAATGCCAATTTGGCCGCCAGTAAATGTATTTAGGCCATCTGTATAATTAGCATAAATCCAATATGGCCGCCGGTTAATTTTATCTTGGTAATCTCTTTAATAAGCATAATTTCAATGTGGCCGCCAGTTGATTCTATTTTGGCAATCTCTATAATTAGCATAAATCCAATATGGCCGCCGGTGAATTCTATTTTGGCAATCTCTATAAGTAGCTTATTTACCAATATTTTATCTTGGTACTTATCATAAATCCAATTTCATTTTGGTAATCTATATAAATACAATAAATCCAATATGGCCGCCGGATAATTTCTATTTTGGCCATCTCTATAATTAGCTTAATTCCAATATGGCCGCCGATTAATTCTATTTTGGTCATCTCAAAAATTAGCATAATTTCAATGTGTATATTTAGTATAATCCAATATGGCCGCCAGTTAATTCCAATTTAGTAATCTCTATAATTAGCATAAATTCAATATGGCCGCCGGTTAATTTCTATTTTGGCCATCTCAATAATTAGCATAATTTCAATATGGCCGCCAGTTAATTCTATATAGGCAATGTGTATATTTAGTATAATCCAATATGGCCGCCAGTTAATTCCAATTTAGTAATCTCTATAATTAGCATAAATTCAATATGGCCGCCGGTTAATTTCTATTTTGGCCATCTCAATAATTAGCATAATTTCAATATGGCCGCCAGTTAATTCCAATTTAGTAATCTTTATAATTAGCATAAATCCAATATGGCCGCCGGTTAATTCTTTGGGCCATCTCTATAATTAGCATAATTTCAATATGGCCGCCGGTTAATTCTATTTTGGCCATCTCAATAATTAGCATAATTTCAATATGGCCGCCAGTTAATTCTATATAGGCAATGTGTATATTTAGTATAATCCAATATGGCCGCCAGTTAATTCTATTTTGGCCATCTCTATAATTAGCATGAATCCAATATGGCCGCCGATTAATTCTATTTTGGCCATCTCTATAATTAGCATAATTCCAATTTCATTTTGGTAATCTATATAAGTTCAATAAATCCAATATGGCCGCCGGTTAATTCTATTTTGGCCATCTCTATAATTAGCATAATGCCAATATGGCCGCCGGTTAATTCTATTTTGGCCATCTCTATAATTAGCATAATTCCAATATGGCCGCCAGTGTATTCTATTTTGGCAATCTCTATAATTAGCATAATTCCAATATGGCCGGTAGTTAATACCAATTGGGCAATCTCTATAAATGCCATAAATCCAATATGGCAGCCGGTTAATTCTATTTTGGCAATTTCTATAATTAGCATAATTCCAATATGGCCGCCAGTTAATTCTATCTAGGCATATTTAGTATCTTGGTAATTATCATAAATCCAATTTCATTTTGGTAATCTATATAATACAATAAATCCAATATGGCCGCCGGTTAATTCTATTTTGGCCATCTCTATAATTAGCATAATGCCAATATGGCCGCCGGTTAATTTTATTTTGGCCATCTCTATAATTAGCATAATGCCAATATGGCCGCCGGTTAATTCTATTTTGGCAATGTCTATAATTAGCATATTTACCAATATTTTATCTTGGTAATTATCATAAATCCAATTTCATTTTGGTAATCTCTATAATTAGCATAAATCCAATGTGGCCGCCGGTTAATTTCTATTTTGGCCGTCTCTATAATTAGCTTAATTCCAATATGGCCGCCGATTAATTCTATTTTGGCCATCTCAATAATTAGCATAATTTCAATATGGCCGCCAGTTAATTCTATTTAGGCAATGTGTATATTTAGTATAATCCAATATGGCCGCCAGTTAATTCCAATTTAGTAATCTCTATAATTAGCATAATTTCAATATGGCCGCCGGTTAATTCTATTTTGGCCATCTCTATAATTAGCATAAATCCAATATGGCCGCCGATTAATTCTATTTTGGCAATGTCTATAATTAGCATATTTACCAATATTTTATCTTGGTAATTATCAAAAATCTACTTTCATTTTGGTAATCTATATAAATACAATAAATCCAATATGGCCGCCGGTTAATTCTATTTTGGCCATCTCTAAAATTAGCATAATGCCAATATGGCCGCCGGTAAATTCTATTTTGGCCATCTCTATAATTAGCATAATTTCAATATGGCCGCCAGTTAATTCTATTTAGGCAATGTGTATATTTAGTATAATCCAATATGGCCGCCAGTTAATTCCATTTTTGAAGTCTCTATAATTAGCATATTTCCAATATGGCCGCCGGTTAATTTCTATTTTGGCCATCTCTATAATAAGCATAAATTCAATATGGCCGCCGATTAATTCTATTTTGGCAATGTCTATAATTAGCATAATTTACCAATATTTTATGGCCGCCAGTTAATTCCATCTACTTTCATTTTGGTAATCTATATAAATTCAATAAATCCAATATGGCCGCCAATTAATTCTATTTTGGCCATCTCTATAATTAGCATAATGCCAATATGGCCGCCGGTTAATTCTATTTTGGCCATCTCTATAATTAGCATAATTTCAATATGGCCGCCAGTTAATTCTATTTAGGCAATGTGTATATTTAGTATAATCCAATATGGCCGCCAGTTAATTCCATTTTAGTAATCTCTATAATTAGCATAAATTCAATATGGCCGCCGGTTAATTTCTATTTTGGCCATCTCTATAATTAGCATAATTCAAATATGGCCGCCGGTTAATTTCTATTTCGGCAATGTCTATAATTAGCATATTTACCAATATTTTATCTTGGTAATTATCATAAATCCAATTTCATTTTGGTAATCTATATAAATAGCAATAATACCAATATGGCTGCCGGTTAATTTTTTTGACGCCATCTCTATAATTAACATATTTCTAATATGGCCGCCGGTTAATTTTATTTTGGTTATCTCTGTAATAAGCATAATTTCAATATGGCCGCCAGTTAATTCTATTAAGGCAATGTGTATATTTAGTATAATCCAATATGGCCGCCAGTTAATTCCAATTTAGTAATCTCTATAATTAGCATAAATTCAATATGGCCGCCGGTTAATTTCTATTTTGGCCATCTCTATAATTAGCATAATTTCAATATGGCCGCCAGTTAATTCTATTAAGGCAATGTGTATATTTAGTATTATCAATTTTATCTTGGTAATTAATTCCAATTTCATTCTGATAATCTATATAAATATAATAAATCCAATATGGCCGCCAATTAATTCTATTTTGGCCATCTCTATAATTAGCATAATGCCAATTTGGCCGCCAGTAAATTTATTTAGGCCATCTGTATAATTAGCATAAATCCAATATGGACGCCTGTTAATTTTATCTTGGTAATCTCTATAAAAAGCATAATTTCAATGTGGCCGGCAGTTGATTCTATTTTGGCAATCTCTATAATTAGTATAATGACAATATGGCTGCCGGTTAATTTTATCTTGGTAATCTCTATAAAAAGCATAATTTCAATGTGGCCGACGGTAAATTCCATTTGGGCCATCTCTATAATTAGCATAAATTCAATATGGCCGCTGGTTAATTTCTATTTTGGCCATCTGTATAATTAGCATAATTTCAATATGGCCGCCAGTTAATTCTTTAAAGGCAATGTGTATATTTAGTATAATTCAATATGGCCGCCAGTTAATTCTATTTTGGCCATCTCTATAATTAGCATAATTCGAATTTCATTTTGGTAATCTATATAAGTTCAATAAATCCAATATGGCCGCCGGTTAATTCTATTCTGGCCATCTCTAAAATTAGAATAATGCCAATATGGCCTCGGGTTAATTTTATTTTCGCCATCTCTATATATAGTATAATGACAATATGGCTGCCGGTTAATTTATCTTGGTAATCTCTATAAAAAGCATAATTTCAATGTGGCCGACGGTAAATTCCATTTGGGCCATCTCTATAATTAGCATAAATTCAATATGGCCGCCGGTTAATTCTATTAAGGCAATGTGTATCGTTAGTATAATCCAATATGGCCGCCAGTTAATTCCAATTTAGTAATCTCTATAATAAGCATAAATTCAATATGGCCGCCGGTTAATTTCTATTTTGGCTATCTCTATAATTAGCTTAATTCCAATATGGCCGCCGATTGATTCTATTTTGGCTATCTCAATAATTAGCATAATTTCAATATGGCCGCCAGTTAACTCTATTTAGGCAATGTGTATATTTAGTATAATCCAATAGGGCCGCCAGTTAATTCCAATTTAGTAATCTCTATAACTAGCATAAATTCAATATGGCCGCCGGTTAATTTCTATTTTGGCCATCTCTATACTTAGCTTAATTCCAATATGGCCGCCGATTAATTCTATTTTGGCAATGTCTATAATTAGCATATTTACCAATATTTTATCTTGGTAATTATCAAAAATCTACTTTCATTTTGGTAATCTATATAAATGCAATAAATCCAATATGGCCGCCGATTAATTCTATTTTGGCCAACTCAATAATTAGCATAATTTCAATGTGGCCGCCAGTTAATTCTATTTAGGCTATGTGTATATTTAGTATAATCCAATATGGCCGCCAGTTAATTCCAATTTAGTAATCTCTATAACTAGCATAAATTCAATATGGCCGCCGGTTAATTTCTATTTTGGCCATCTCTATACTTAGCTTAATTCCAATATGGCCGCCGATTAATTCTATTTTGGCAATGTCTATAATTAGCATATTTACCAATATTTTATCTTGGTAATTATCAAAAATCTACTTTCATTTTGGTAATCTATATAAATGCAATAAATCCAATATGGCCGCCGATTAATTCTATTTGGCCAACTCAATAATTAGCATAATTTCAATGTGGCCGCCAATTAATTCTATTTTGGCCATCTCTATAATTAGCATAATGCCAATATGGCAGCCAGTTAATTCCAATTTAGTAATCTCTATAACTAGCATAAATTCAATATGGCCGCAGGTTAATTTCTATTTTGGCCATCTCTATACTTAGCTTAATTCCAATATGGCCGCCGATTAATTCTATTTTGGCAATCTCTATAATTAGCATAATTTCAATATGGTGCCAGTTAATTCTATTTAGGCTAATCTATAGAAATACAATAAATCCAATATGGCCGCCGGTTAATTCTATTTTGGCCATCTCTAAAATTAGCAGAATTCCAATATGGCCGCCGATTAATTCTATTTTGGCCATCTCTATAATTAGCATGATTTCAATATGGCCGCCAGTTAATTCTATTTAGTAATCTCTATAATCAGCATAATCCAATATGGCCGCCGGTGAATTCTATTTCGCAATGTCTATAATTAGCATAATCCAATATGGCCGCCGGTGAATTCTATTTTGGCAATGTCTATAATTAGCATAATTTCAATATGGCCGCCAGTTAATTCTATTTCTATGTGTATATTTAGTATAATCCAATATGGCCGCCAGTTAATTCCAATTTAGTAATCTCTATAATTAGCATAAATTCAATATGGCCGCCGGTTAATTTCTATTTTGGCCATCTCTATAATTAGTATAATTTCAATATGGCCGCCAGTTAATTCTATTAAGGCAATGTGTATATTTAGTATAATCCAATATGGCCGCCAGTTAATTCCAATTTAGTAATCTCTATAACTAGCATAAATTCAATATGGCCGCCGGTTAATTTCTATTTTGGCCATCTCTATAATTAGCTTAATTCCAATATGGCCGCCGATTAAATCTATTTTGGCCAACTCAATAATTAGCATAATTTCAATGTGGCCGCCAGTTAATTCTATTTAGGCTATGTGTATATTTAGTATAATCCAATATGGCCGCCAGTTAATTCCAATTTAGTAATCTCTATAACTAGCATAAATTCAATATGGCCGCCGGTTAATTTCTATTTTGGCCATCTCTATACTTAGCTTAATTCCAATATGGCCGCCGATTAATTCTATTTTGGCAATGTCTATAATTAGCATATTTACCAATATTTTATCTTGGTAATTATCAAAAATCTACTTTCATTTTGGTAATCTATATAAATGCAATAAATCCAATATGGCCGCCGATTAATTCTATTTTGGCCAACTCAATAATTAGCATAATTTCAATGTGGCCGCCAGTTAATTCTATTTAGGCTATGTGTATATTTAGTATAATCCAATATGGCCGCCAGTTAATTCCATTTTAGTAATCTCTATAACTAGCATAAATTCAATATGGCCGCCGGTTAATTTCTATTTTGGCCATCTCTATACTTAGCTTAATTCCAATATGGCCGCCGATTAATTCTATTTTGGCAATGTCTATAATTAGCATATTTACCAATATTTTATCTTGGTAATTATCAAAAATCTACTTTCATTTTGGTAATCTATATAAATGCAATAAATCCAATATGGCCGCCGATTAATTCTATTTTGGCCAACTCAATAATTAGCATAATTTCAATGTGGCCGCCAGTTAATTCTATTTAGGCTATGTGTATATTTAGTATAATCCAATATGGCCGCCAGTTAATTCCATTTTAGTAATCTCTATAACTAGCATAAATTCAATATGGCCGCCGGTTAATTTCTATTTTGGCCATCTCTATACTTAGCTTAATTCCAATATGGCCGCCGATTAATTCTATTTTGGCAATGTCTATAATTAGCATATTTACCAATATTTTATCTTGGTAATTATCAAAAATCTACTTTCATTTTGGTAATCTATATAAATACAATAAATCCAATATGGCCGCCGGTTAATTCTATTTTGGCCATCTCTATAATTAGCTTAATTCCAATATGGCCGCCGATTAATTCTATTTTGGCCAACTCAATAATTAGCATAATTTCAATGTGGCCGCCAGTTAATTCTATTTAGGCTATGTGTATATTTAGTATAATCCAATATGGCCGCCAGTTAATTCCAATTTAGTAATCTCTATAATTAGCATATTTTCAATATGGCCGCCGGTTAATTTCTATTTTGGCCATCTCTATACTTAGCTTAATTCCAATATGGCCGCCGATTAATTCTATTTTGGTCAACTCAATAATTAGCATAATTTCAATGTGGCTGCCAGTTAATTCTATTTAGGCTATGTGTATATTTAGTATAATCCAATATGGCCGCCAGTTAATTCCAATTTAGTAATCTCTATAACTAGCATAAATTCAATATGGCCGCCGGTTAATTTCTATTTTGGCCATCTCTATAATTAGCATAATTTCAATATGGCCGCCAGTTAATTCTATTAAGGCAATGTGTATATTTAGTATAATGCAATATGGCCGCCAGTTAATTCCAATTTAGTAATCTTTATCATTAGCATATTTTCAATATGGCCGCCAGTTAATTTCTATTTTGGCCATCTCTATAATTAGTTTAATTCCAATATGGCCGCCGGTTAATTTTTATTTTGGCCATCTCTATAATGAGTATAATTTCAATATGGCCGCCAGTTAATTCTATTAAGGCAATGTGTATATTTAGTATAATCCAATATGGCCGCCAGTTAATTCCAATTTAGTAATCTCTATAATTAGCATAAATTCAATATGGCCGCCAGTTAATTTCTATTTTGGCCATCTCTATAATTAGCATAATTTCAATATGGCCGCCAGCTAAATCTATTTAGGCAATGTGTATATTTAGTATAATCCAATATGGCCGCCAGTTAATTCCAATTTAGTAATCTCTATAATTAGCATATTTTCAATATGGCCGCCGGTTAATTTCTATTTTGGCCATCTCTATACTTAGCTTAATTCCAATATGGCCGCCGATTAATTCTATTTTGGCAATGTCTATAATTAGCATCAATTCAATGTGGCCGCCAGTTAATTCTATTTAGGCTATAATTGTATATTTAGTATAAACCAATCAATATGGCCGCCAGTTTAATAACTAGCATAAATTCAATATGGCCGCCGGTTAATTTTTATTTTGGCCATCTCTGTAATGAGTATAATTTCAATATGGCCGCCAGTTAATTCTATTAAGGCAATGTGTATATTTAGTATAATCCAATATGGCCGCCAGTTAATTCCAATTTAGTATACTCTATAACTAGCATAAATTCAATGTGGCCGCCGGTTAATTTCTATTTTGGCCATCTCTATAATTGGCTTAATTCCAATATGGCCGCCGATTAAATCTATTTTGGCCAACTCAATAATTAGCATAATTTCAATGTGGCTGCCAGTTAATTCTATTTAGGCTATGTGTATATTTAGTATAATCCAATATGGCTTCCAGTTAATTCCAATTTAGTAATCTCTATAACTAGCATAAATTCAATATGGCCGCAGGTTAATTTCTATTTTGGCCATCTCTATACTTAGCTTAATTCCAATATGGCCGCCGATTAATTCTATTTTGGCAATGTCTATAATTAGCATATTTACCAATATTTTATCTTGGTAATTATCAAAAATCTACTTTCATTTTGGTAATCTATATAAATGCAATAAATCCAATATGGCCGCCGATTAATTCTTTTTTGGCCAACTCGATAATTAGCATAATTCCAATATGGCCGCCGATTAATTCTTTTTTGGCCAACTCGATAATTAGCATAATATCAATGTGGCCGCCAGTTAATTCTATTAAGGCAATGAGTATATTTAGTATAATCCAATATGGCCGCCAGTTAATTCCAATTTAGTAATCTCTATAATTAGCATATTTTCAATATGGCCGCCGGTTAATTTCTATTTTGGCCATCTCTATAATTAGTTTAATTCCAATATGGCCGCCGGTTAATTTTTATTTTGGCCATCTCTGTAATTAGTATAATTTAAATATGGCCGCCAGTTAATTCTATTAAGGCAATGTGTATATTTAGTATAATCTAATATGGCCGCCAGTTAATTCCAATTTAGTATACTCTATAACTAGCATAAATTCAATATGGCCGCCGGTTAATTTCTATTTTTGCCATCTCTATAATTAGCATAATTTCAATATGGCCGCCAGTTAATTCTATTAAGGCAATGTGTATATTTAGTATAATCCAATATGGCCGCCAGTTAATTCCAATTTAGTAATCTCTATAATTAGCATATTTTCAATATGGCCGCCGGTTAATTTCTATTTTGGCCATCTCTATACTTAGCTTAATTCCAATATGGCCGCCGATTAATTCTATTTTGCTCAACTCAGTAATTAGCATAATTTCAATGTGGCTGCGAGTTAATTCTATTTAGGCTATGTGTATATTTAGTATAAACCAATATGGCCGCCAGTTAATTCCAATTTAGTAATCTCTATAACTAGCATAAATTCAATATGGCCGCCGGTTAATTTCTATTTTGGCCATCTCTATAATTAGCATAATTTCAATATGGCCGCCAGTTAATTCTATTAAGGCAATGTGTATATTTAGTATAATCCAATATGGCCGCCAGTTAATTCCAATTTAGTAATCTCTATAATTAGCATATTTTCAATATGGCCGCCGGTTAATTTCTATTTTGGCCATCTCTATAATTAGCTTAATTCCAATATGGCCGCCGGTTAATTTTTATTTTGGCCATCTCTGTAATTAGTATAATTTCAATATGGCCGCCAGTTAATTCTATTAAGGCAATGTGTATATTTAGTATAATCCAATATGGCCGCCAGTTAATTCCAATTTAGTAATCTCTATAACTAGCATAAATTCAATATGGCCGCCGGTTAATTTCTATTTTGGCCATCTCTATACTTAGCTTAATTCCAATATGGCCGCCGATTAATTCTATTTTGGCAATGTCTATAATTAGCATATTTACCAATATTTTATCTTGGTAATTATCAATAATTATTTAGTATAATCCAATATGGCCGCCAGTTAATTCCATTTTAGTAATCTCTATAACTAGCATAAATTCAATATGGCCGCCGATTAATTCTATTTTGGCCAACTCAATAATTAGCATAATTTCAATGTGGCCGCCAGTTAATTCTATTTAGGCTATGTGTATATTTAGTATAATCCAATATGGCCGCCAGTTAATTCCAATTTAGTAATCTCTATAATTAGCATAAATTCAATATGGCCGCCGGTTAATTTCTATTTTGGCCATCTCTATAATTAGCTTAAATCCAATATGGCCGCCGATTAATTCTATTTGGCCAACTCAATAATTAGCATAATTTCAATATGGCCGCCAGTTAATTCTATTAAGGCAATGTGTATATTTAGTATAATCCAATATGGCCGCCAGTTAATTCCAATTTAGTAATCTCTATAACTAGCATAAATTCAATATGGCCGCCGGTTAATTTCTATTTTGGCCATCTCTATACTTAGCTTAATTCCAATATGGCCGCCGATTAATTCTATTTTGGCAATGTCTATAATTAGCATATTTACCAATATTTTATCTTGGTAATTATCAAAAATCTACTTTCATTTTGGTAATCTATATAAATGCAATAAATCCAATATGGCCGCCGATTAATTCTATTTTGGCCAACTCAATAATTAGCATAATTTCAATGTGGCCGCCAGTTAATTCTATTTAGGCTATGTGTATATTTAGTATAATCCAATATGGCCGCCAGTTAATTCCATTTTAGTAATCTCTATAACTAGCATAAATTCAATATGGCCGCCGGTTAATTTCTATTTTGGCCATCTCTATACTTAGCTTAATTCCAATATGGCCGCCGATTAATTCTATTTTGGCAATGTCTATAATTAGCATATTTACCAATATTTTATCTTGGTAATTATCAAAAATCTACTTTCATTTTGGTAATCTATATAAATGCAATAAATCCAATATGGCCGCCGACTAATTCTATTTTGGCCAACTCAATAATTAGCATAATTTCAATGTGGCCGCCAGTTAATTCTATTTAGGCTATGTGTATATTTAGTATAATCCAATATGGCCGCCAGTTAATTCCATTTTAGTAATCTCTATAACTAGCATAAATTCAATATGGCCGCCGGTTAATTTCTATTTTGGCCATCTCTATACTTAGCTTAATTCCAATATGGCCGCCGATTAATTCTATTTTGGCAATGTCTATAATTAGCATATTTACCAATATTTTATCTTGGTAATTATCAAAAATCTACTTTCATTTTGGTAATCTTTATAAATGCAATAAATCCAATATGGCCGCCGGTTAATTCTAGTTTGGCCATCTCTATAATTAGCAGAATTCCAATATGGCCGCCGATTAATTCTATTTTGGCCATCTCTATAATTAGCATAATGCCAATTTGGCCGCCAGTAAATTTATTTTGGCCATCTGTATAATTAGCATAATGCCAATATGGCCTCGGGTTAATTTTATTTTGGCCATCTCTATAATTATCAGAATTCCAATATGGCCGCCGATTAATTCTACTTTGGCCATCTCTATAATTAGCATGATTTCAATATGGCCGCCGGTTAATTCTATTTTGGCAATGTCTATAATTAGCACATTTACCAATATTTTATCTTGGTAATTATCATAAATCCAATTTTATTTTGGTAATCTATATAAATACAATAAATCCAATATGGCCGTTGGTTAATTCTAGTTTGGCCATCTCTTTAATTAGCAGAATTCCAATATGGAGCCGATTAATTCTACTTTGGCCATCTCTATAATTAGCATGATTTCAATATGGCCGCCAGTTAATTGTATTTAGGCAATGTGTATATTTAGTATAATCCAATATGGCCGCCGATTAATTCTATTTTGGCCATCTCTATAATTAGCATGATTTCAATATGGCCGCCGGTTAATTCTATTTTGGCCATCTCTATAATTAGCATAAATCCAATATGGCCGCCGATTAATTCTATTTTGGCCATCTATATTAGTCAAAGATAATTTCAATATGGCCGCCGATTAATTAATTTAGTAATCTCTATAATTAGCATCAATATGGCCGCCGGTCTTAATCCTATTTTGGTAATCTCTATAATTAGCATGATTTCAATATGGCCGCCAGTTAATTCTATTTAGGCAATGTGTATATTTAGTATAATCCAATATGGCCGCCGATTAATTCTATTTTGGAAGTCTCTATAATTATAATATTTTTAATATGGCCGCCGGTTAATTCCAATTTGGTAATCTCTATAATTAGCATAATTCCAATTTTACTCCGGTCTGAAATTCGATTATATTTTGATAATATGGTACAATGTATTATTTTGATGATTTATAGGGATCATTTCGATTCTACAGCATTGCTATTGTATTACTATTAGTATAGAGAAAGAAAAAATGGAAATCTTTCTGCCGTTTTGAATTTTTTTTTAATTTCGAATTCTATTCTATTGTAATAATATTTAATTATGCTTGATTTGTAGAGATAGAAATAAAGAGGATTTTTTCACCCCTATTTAATTATTCAATATTGATTCACCATCTTTGTGGCAGTTGGCTATTCCATGTTATGTTCCCAACACATACCACCCACGCATTATCAATTCGGTAATAAGGGTTTATGTTTCTATTACTGTAAATGGAGTTCAATATTTCTTTTGTATAAAAATGACGGATCTTAAACTCTGTGCAAATTGCAATGAATTGAAATCACTTGATGAATACCATAAATACATACGAAAACCTATTAAAAACAAGATATTTATCAAAAACAACAAAGACAGATAAAAAAAAGAGTGTTATCTGAGTTTATTCAGAGAAATCCAAATTATAAAAATATAAAAAAAATCATTATAATACACATTGATTTCTAAAATAATTAAAAAGACATAACAGTCTTTTAAAAATAACGTCAGTGAAACATGTATATAACATAAACGAATATGACATTTTCATTAAAAGAGATAATACATATAAGGGCATTGCCTGTTAAATGAACTTTAATTTGTTTGACTTTCAGCTCACATTGCATTACAATAAAAGACAATTAATAATTCACATAAAATTTTTTCAAAAACATTAATTAGGTTTTTACTCCAGTCAAATAGTTTCCATGTTCTCTTTAAATGCGTTATCCAGAGAAATAGTAACTGGATGATAAGAAAGCTTTGAGGATTCAAACAAGGTCCCACGTTTTACTTCTGAAAAGGAATCACAAAAAAGAAAGATTAATATGGGGGTGAAACCTTAGCCAAATAAAGACTAGGAAAAAAAGACGAGGCAACAAACGTTTGTGTCTTTTGTTAATCCAAAACTAGGTCGACCGTTTCCACAAGAACCACCACCTTGACATTCACAATGTAAAAAAACACGTCCTCTCTATGTTTTGAGAACGATGTTGTTTTGACTGTGAAGGAGTTGCTCTAGATAGCTATTAACAAATGTCATCGTAACAGTGTGCTGATTAACCAGCCGATCGGGTGAGCAATATTCAACAGAAAAGGCTTGTATTATAGGCGTCTCGACTAAATGTATACTGAAACTTGAGTTTCTTTAGAAATGGTTATAAGTTTTGTAACATTTAAAAGTAGAGGCTTATATAATAAAATATTTAAAACAAAAATAACTTAAATTTATATATATATATATATATATATATATATATATATATATATATACATTGTCATTGTATGCTTATGCTGTCTGTCTGTCTGTCTGTCTGTCTCTCTCTCTCTCTCTCTCTCTCTCTGTCTCTCTCTCTCTCTCTCTCTCTCTCTCTCTCTCTCTTTCTCGTTCTAACCCTCTTTGAAATTTGAAGTAAAAATAAAGCCACAAAATACATCGCTACATGGCGACTTACATAAAGATACATGAGCTTAAATAAAGATAGCACTGTACAAAGTTTTTTAACTAAAAATATAGGAAGAGAAGTTCACAAATATATTCTTTCATATAATGCTATTTTTATCACTGTCAATCAATCCCACAAGTGCCTCAAATTAACCTGGATTAGAAATATTGTTACTACCCCGAGGTCCTTTCAAAAATCGGCTAGTTGCACCCTTGGGTCCACATATCCCTCACATAATAACCTCAAAAGTTGGGAGAAAAAGAAAAAAAGGTTTGCCTCTGGTTAGCCAGCTCTAATAAGAGTTTAGAGCTATAATGTCTTAATATGAAGTGAAAAACAGAAATGAAGATTTAATATGGGAAAAAATGATATAGGATATAGGACAAGGGAAAAGGAGAAAATCCTCATAGTCTAAGCCCAGAATAAGACAGAACGACAAAAATGGGAGAGAAAAGAAAGAGTGAGAATGGAGGCGAGGTTTAGACAGTTACATCATACAGTGTTGAGCTGAAGATCGTATTCTTATAGCTCAATATTAAAATGGCTTCACTGAAAAGCAAAAAAAAGAATGGCTACAGCAAGCAGTGTAAAAATTAAATGTATGTTTATAAAAAGTGTAAATATTAGAATGCTTTAAGATTAACTCAAATTTATAATATTTGCTCAAATTAGAGGTAAAAAAGCATGACTTATATTGGGCGGCAGCTCAGAGCACACTCTGAGAAAGAGGAATGAGGGTATCTTTCCCTCTGCTAGTCTGTGAGAGGTCCATGGACAAGACCAATTAAAAATAAAACATGAAATGATATCAGACAGCAACAATGTGAGTTGATGGGTAAATCAGCTCATTAAAACAAAAAAAATAATAAAGTGCGGTGTCTGACAAGGATGTGTGCTTGCTCCAGACCTTTTCTCTCTCTACAGTGAAATGATTTGAGAAGCATAGAAGGATACCCAGGAATTAAAATAGGAGGGCACAAAGTAAGCAACATGAGATACGCTGATGACGCTGTATTAATTGCAGAAAATAAAGAAGACTTGCCACAATTATTAGACATCACTGAAGAAGAAAGCAGAAGGAAAGGATATGGATTAAAGAGCAAAAATACAGAAGTAATGGTCGTCAATCGAAACAATGCGTGTGCACAGATCAATTTTTTAGTAGCCAAAGGTAATTCCTTCAGGAATCAATGCAAATACTTGGGCACTTGAATGTGAAGAGATGGACACAACAACCGTAAAATCGCATCAAAAAAGGCGCTGGAGTGTTTTACTGAAACCATCCCTGGATGTTAAGCTTGGACAATTTAAAAAACAACTACAAAATTAACTGGAGGAAACAGAAATGTGGTTCCTAAAGAGAATGCTATGAATCTTATTTATGGACTTCAAAGAAATCAAACTAAAGTGTGGTACGAGGAGCTGGCATACATATGCTCATAAATACCATATTTAATCTACAGGCAGTATTTTTTGGCCATGTGATGAGAAAAAAGAAACTGAAACATTTTTGAGAACTGGATTGATTTTAAAGGAAAAGGCAGCAGGGGAAAGAAGCGAGAGAAGATGTAGCATGGATTAAAAAAGCGGCTAAATGTAAAATGAGTGACAGATGCACTAACAGCATCAAGGTATAGAGATGCGCAGAAGGTCATGATTGCCTAATCTAAAGAGCAGGGCACCTAATTCATTGATATACCGTGTATTTTCCATGAATCATCTAAGGATTTGTCTAGCTACAAAAAAAAAAAAAAGATGTATCTAATAAACGTAGTTGTAAGCAATATAAACATATATTGTCTCTGTTGTTTGAACGTAGATGAATACCACATATGTTGAGCGCTGTTCTACATAAAATTATGTATAGACAACCACTGCCATAAGTACAGCAAAGATTGCAAATATAACATCTCACTCCAGTTCTTAACATTTTCAAAGCTGGAAAGTTCAAAGGACTCAAATCACACATAGTGAAAAAAAAACCATAATACGAAGGAATGTATTCACAGACAACACCTTGCAGACAAGTCTCACTTGTACATAAGGTGCAAGCTGACTACCTTTGATTGGTCTACAAACGTAGCCCAAAATTTGTCTTGACCTGCAAAGACAAAGAAGGAACAAATGATTTTTTTCCCTCTCTTTATTTTTTGAGAAAATCCAAAAAAAAAAAAAAATGATTTTTGTGAAAGATGAAGTTTGTTTTAAGCTGAGAGGATAAGAAAAGAGATGACATGAAAGATTGAAAAACCTGTCTGTCCTACTGGAGAAAACGAAGAAAAACGCACACAAAAAAAATAATAATAATGCAATGATGTCACAAAGCTGCTTGAATATATATATATATATATATATATATATATATATATATATATATATATATATATATATATTCTCTCTCTCTCTCTCTCTCGTTCTAATGCTCTTTGAAATTTAAAGTAAAAAAAACCCAGAAAATACATCACTACATGGCGACTTACATAAAGATACATGTAAGTAAATAAAGATAATACTGTACTCACAGACAACACTTTGCAGACATGAAATTTGGTTGAAAAGAAAGACATGAATTTTAGAAGGTAAACATGTTAGTCTCACTTGTACATGAGGTGTTAGCTGACTACCTTTGATTGATCTACAAACGTAGCCCAAAATTTGTCTTGACCTGCAAAGACTTAAAGCAAGAAGAAATGATTTTTCCCCTCTCTTAATTTTTTTGAGAAAATCCAAAAGAAAAATGAATTTTGTGAAAGATGAAGTTTGTTTTAAGCTGAGAGGATAAGAAAAGAGATGACATGAAAGATTGAAAAACCTGCCTGTCCTACTGAAGAAAATGAAGAAAAACACACACGCAAAAAAAATAATAATAATGCCATGATGTCACAAGGCTGCTTGAAATGAACCAACAGAAGGTCTCAGCACTTTTTCTATGACATCAAAAGCAATGATCACATGAATTTAAAGTAGTTTAAAATTCTTGAGAAAAGAAGATCAACTTACACATCAAGGGCAAAACTAGGTGTTGCGTCACTCTTCAAAACTCAGTAGATGGTAAGGATTCTCTCTCAAAAGCACATTGTCTCAAGTTGCTTAGTCTGTGGCTGCTGATCTTCTCAAAATGAAGAAGAGGTTGAAGATCTCTGTCAGATTATCACTGAAGATGTTGAGAGGAACATATAATTATGAATAGAAAGGAACGAGTTACACAGAGAAAGGATAGGGAAGAAAAGAAGGGGATATATATATATATATATATATATATATATATATATATATATATATATATAGAGAGAGAGAGAGAGAGAGAGAGAGAGAGAGAGAGAGAGAGAGAGAGAGAGAGAGAGAGAGAGAGAGAGAGAGAGAGAGAGAGAATTTATATACTTTTGTAATAGTTTTAAAGTGGCTTTATAAACTGAGGATTTTCTTTTCTAATGCTGAAACTGGTTTTAATGAAGCAAGTTTTTCTCGGTGTAATGACGAGTTATAAATTTGTATATTAGAAGAGAGAGAGAGAGATAGGAGAGAGAGAGAGAGAGAGAGAGAGAGAGAGAGAGAGAGAGTAGATATGGTATCCTGAAAAAAAAACAAAAAACGAAACACCTAGCTGTACTCACTATTATCATATGAAGAAATAAGAATGATCTTTCGTTGGAAATAACGGTGAGCTGTGGGTGTAAAGATAGAGAGAAGAAATTTTTTTATACAAATGAATGATAAAATAAACACCAATATCATGGATAGTTTGAACTACAATACAAATCTCAATATTGGAATTGAAATGTATAAAAATTTATATTAATAATAATAATAAAAAATACATTATACTAGATAATATATCGTCTAGTTTTATACTTTCGCACAGGTTGGTACTCAATGATGGAAAAATATCGTACTCAGCGTAGAATTATATTTTTACCATTTCTTTTGCACGTCCAACCTTCAACAAAAGTTTGTCTGTCCAAGGACAGAATTTGTGGGGGATCACATGAATGTAAAATGTATACAGAATTCCCTAAATTTACGGACAATTCTCTTTCCTGTACAGTGGAACCCATGTTTAACATCTCGAATAGCGAAAACCATTGCTATAACGACAGAGCTAAATAACCTTTTTTTTCCTATATTCAATTTATTTCTGCAAAATTGACACCGCTTCCCAACCTGTAAAAACTGGAAAGAAAGCACCAAAACTTTAAATAGAAAAAAATCCTTAGCATTTTGCCCTGCCTGCATTGTAACAGTACAAGCGAACAAGCAATGCAGGCTTTCCTGTCTTTTCTCCACAGTCCGCATGTATATAAAAATATGTATTCATTTCCATAAGAGGCAGAATAGAAAAAAACAAAGGAAAGTGTAATTACTTCTTGGGTGAGGCCATGCCCTTGATGGTTCAAATACTACACTGTGATGGCCAGGAAGGGCGGAGACTGGTCTCGGCCTCTGGATCTTCAACCGAATCTTGGCTTGACAATCTAGTTTGAGGGACCTGTGAAAGTGATGAAGAGTATGTAGTTATGTATCTATAGATAGAGTTGAATGCTACAAAGTTCATTTAGTGTATAGCATCAAGTCACATGGTAGGCAGTGGCCAACATCTAAAGAAAAATAACTTTGGCTTATAAAATCTGAAACCTCAAAATAAATGATTGATTGGAAAATCTAGATCTAGAGTAAATTATAATATTTGTCCTATGAACTGCAAAATGTTTCAGATCAGTACTCTGACAATGTCTTTCAATAAGGCTTTTGGTGCCCTCATGCCAAATTTTCCATTCTGTTATAGATCTAGAATCTAGATCTAGATCTAGATCTACTCCAAGAGGCAGGGAAGGATTTAAAAATCTAGGCTTTGGATAACTCACCCCTTATCTTTAACCAACCACTAAAATCTAAAATCAGATCGTCTAGATCTGGATATAAGACCTATCTATATTTAACTCTAAATCTCATTAGCACAATTGATGGGACTTACCTTTAGCATGGGCGCTGACCCGTCGAGGAGCTGGTGTGATTGGACGGGGAGTGCTTGCACACAAAGAGAATGCTTTTATATTTTAGGTACTTCAGTATTAGTTCTTTCACTGACTCACTCGATCTTTTCACAAATAGACTGTGAGTGCCACTGAAAATGATTTAAGGGCTGCCTCAAACTCTTCATACGTTTTGAACACACGTCCTTTCTCCATTTTGAACATTGGTGGAAAGGAAGTGAAATCTGAGTCAAACACGAATTTTGTGACGTCACGTACACATCCGTGTCCGTTTAGACCAGTACCAATTATCTAGGAGGCCTGTTCATAGGTTATGTAATATTATTCAGATGGGCCGGTCTGCGGGGTGCTAGCAATGTGCTCTCTCTCTCTCTCTCTCTCTCTCTCTCTCTCTCTCTCTCTCTCTCTCTCTCTCTCTCTCTCTCTCTCTCTCTCTCTCTCTCTCTCTCTCTCTCTCTCTCTCTCTCTCTCTCTCTCTCTCATCTTTAGCTTAATACGACTCTTAACCCTCGTCTCTCTCTCTCTCTCTCTCTCTCTCTCTCTCTCTCTCTCTCTCTCTCTCTCTCTCTCTCTCTCTCTCTCTCTCTCTCTCTCTCTCTCTCTCCCTCCCTCCCTCTTCATCATAACTTCTAAGTACATGTAGGCTATACATTCAAATACTTAGAAACTCAAATGCACATGTACACCTTTTCGAGATTTGATAATACAGTGGTACGGTACATCAAATACCGGCACTCGAGTGACACACTAAGAACACGTACATCAGATAATGAGGAGAGTTTTTAATTGTATCAAGTCAGAAGAAGCAAATGAAGAGAGAGGGAAAGAGGGAGAGAGAGAGAGAGAGAGAGAGAGAGAGAGAGAGAGAGAGAGAGAGAGGGGGGGGACAGAGATTATAATTTTGTAAAATTCGACCAAGGAACAAAAACAAACATAGTAGGTACGTAGAATCTTAGAGCAAGAGATAAAATAATGAATGAGAGAGAGAGAGAGAGAGAGAGAGAGAGAGAGAGAGAGAGAGAGAGAGAGAGAGAGAGAGAATGGATGAAAGAGATGCAGACAGCCAGAGGTCTATTTGTGTGGAAAAGGGGGTGCTAGATATGGTAATAGGTGCTAGCCATGTGCGCTTTATATCTGGCCTTCTCTCTTTCTTTCATCTCTCTAGCTCAATCCGACTCTTAACCCTTCCGGGCCTCTCTCTCTCTCTCTCTCTCTCTCTCTCTCTCTCTCTCTCTCTCTCTCTCTCTCTCTCTCTCTCACACACACACTCTCCCTTCTCATCATAATTTCTATTACATTCAAATATTTACACTTTGAAACTCAGATCCACATGTACACCTTTTCGAGACTTGATAACACAGTGTTACAGTAGGCTACATTAAATAAAGGCACTGGAGTAACATGTCAAGAGCAAAACAAGGAATGATAGAATGTGAAAGACAAAAAAAGTTATGGTGATATTTAGAGTGAAAGAGATACAGACAGAAGTCTATGTGTATGTGGGAGGGGGTGGTCAGAATGATGGGCAGTACTAACCTGTTCCAGTGTAAAAATGAAGGACAACTTCTAGCTGATCCCATTGATTCACAGTTTTACAGGGGAAATTTGGGTGTGTTACCAATTTAAAACCGTTGTAGTTTTCAAATTGAATTACAGTCACTCCTGCATCTGCATCTCTAAGTCTAATAAGGAAGTATATAACATATTCATGCATACAACCACCGCGACTGAAGCTGGCAAGTGCTTGTTCTGTTCTATATGCATTACGAGGGCTCTTTCATAATTAACCGAAAAATGCCTGTAAAATCCGCGTTTTGTATGCTATCAACAAAATTCTTGCACGTGTTCATACCTTGACTCGTCCTTCATTTTTCTACGTAACAGCCAAGTCTGTCAAGACACTTCTGCCAACGCCGCACCATGGAATAGATACCATCTCGGAAGAAACTTCCGTCAAGGTTTTGTAGCCATTTCCGCACATGGTTAACAAGCTCTTCATCGTCATCAAAGCGCTTTCCTGCCAGCTCACGTTTCAATGGCCCAAAGAGGTGATAATCAGATGGTGCGAGGTCTGGACTGTGTGGTGGGTGTGGCAAAATCTCCCATCCATATTTCTCTAGCCAACCTTGCGTCACTCGTGCTGTGTGGGGTGTAGCGTTGTCGTGTTGCAAAATGACCCCGTTGGTCAACTGCCCTGGGCGCTTTCTGCGAATGGCCTCCTTAAGCTTGTCAAGAGTTTGGCAGTACCTTGCAGCATTGATTGTTTCTCCAGGTTGTAAGGTTTCGAACAGAAGAACACCACGACTGTCCCAGAAAACAGTTCCCATTATTTTCTTTGCTGACCGCATGACTTTGAATTTCTTCGCGACAGGTGAGGATGGATGTTTCCATGTCATCGAATCTTGCTTTGTTTCTGGGGTGCAATGGTGCAACCAAGTCTCATCACCGGTGACTATGCTGTCAAGAAAAGTCACATCGTACCCTAGAAAGTCTCCGCCGGCGTTGGCAGTATGCCCATGAACCCTGCGTGAGCTCTTCCTTCTTCTCAAAAGTTCCCTGCAGATGTCCAATCTTTGTTCTTTATGATTGTCTGTCAATTGCTTAGGAACCCATCTTGCGCTGACTTTTCTGTAGCCAAGTTCATCAAATACAATTCTATGGGCAGAAGTTTCCGAAATTTCAAGACTGCTTGCGATTTCATGAAGTTTCAACCTCCTGTCTTGACGAATAAGCTCATCAACTCGCTTCACATTGTCTTCTGACGTCGCAGTTATCGAACGCCCTCTCCCTTCCCTGTCTGTCAAGTCGGAATGGCCGGCTTCAAACAAATTACACCAGTGATAGACTTGTGTACGGCTTATAACATGCTCACCATATACACTCTGAAGTTCTTTATGAATTTCGGTAGGATTCAGACTTTTGGCGTTCAAAAAACGTATGACAGCTCTGATTTCCTCCTTTGACCAAGTTTCAAGGTGGGCCGCCATCTTTAAAATCGTCTAGACATTCATTGTGCAAAATGATGCACTTCATAATTTCTGGGAATATCCGTAAGGAAATAAGGAATATCATGTCGTTTACAGAATTAAAAAAGCTCCACTGGTTGCTGAGCAATGGGCATTTTTCGGTTATTTCTGAAAGAGCCCTCGTACAAGCACTGGGTCCATAGAGGAACAAACTTTCTTGAAGAGCTTCCTTAACGGTGTCACAGTTAAACTTATTTTTTACTATGAATGTATCCAGTTCATCAATTTCTCTGACTTTGTTTTCACTGAGAGCTTTTTTTAGGTAGGGCGAGGAGTTTTTGGATGAACATGTGATATGGATGGTGAAGGTATCTCACCAAAGTTAATAGGAGGATGCATAGAGATTATAAATATTATCTTCCTCTTCGAATGTGAGAAGTATCAGAGAGCCAGTGTCGACTGCATACTCCAATAGGTTCAGTCACTATCTCAATTTTGTTAGGGAGACTCGAAACCCATTTATGACATTCAGTTGGGTCCTTCGGAAAACCATAATTATAAAATAACCGTTTCACTTTCTTTCCCCTTCTGACTGGCATAGCCGCTCTTACAGTTTGTAACAGTGCACTTTCTTCCCCTAAACAATAAACAGTTAAGGAAATTGATTATGACACCGATACACCATATAATGAAATATGAAACTTAAGGTTAAAGTATTGAGGGCACTTTGAGTATCAGAGATTTTAGTTAAAAGGCTTTTAAAAAACTTTGGCTCCCACTTTAGCACACCTTCTCTCTATAAAGTGATATCGCAGAGACCATAAAGGGAAAAGCTAATTAAACTTAAAGCATATTTAGATGAACTTAACATGTATAATTGTTTATCAGTCTCTCTCTCTATATATATATATATATATATATATATATATATATATATATATATATATTACATTGTATGATGTTTGGTGCCACGGGTCATACTCTATCAGTGTGCACACATTTAGAAGAAAATCTACACCAAATCACAAAAAAGCATTCTTGGAATGTTCCACATTGAAAGCATCTGTTAGAACAAGGTGCAATCCAAGGGCGAATAACAAAGAATAAGATAAGGAATATAATCCAAGAAAGAATGAATGTAATCCAATAACAAAATGGCAGGAGAGTCCAGTGAAAACACAGTGTGTACTGCTAAGCATGCTCTAATCAACTGTTCAAACTTCGCGCATGTGGCTGATAGCTAGCCAGATGATGGCCCATCTGAATAATGTTACGTAACCTTGTGAACAGGCCTCCTAGACAGATGGTACTGCTATAGACACATTGTTTGTATATTTTGAACCACGTGATGGACAATAATAGCGCAGCCTCCATGATTTCTTAAAACCACGTGATAGCTATAAAAAGATTTTGCGGGTGCCTATTAGTCGTTTTCTCTTTGTCAAGTTGTGTTTACACTTACAAGTAGTAGTTCGTACATTAACTTTTTCTTTTTTTTTTCTTGAGGGGGGTGGGGATAGATCTCTTTGCATTCCTGAAGCGGCAACTTGCTTACAGCAGGATTTTTCTCCTGGAACTAAAATTCCTGTTATAGTCATGTTTTATTTATTTTGAGCACATCACTAGAGTGGTCTCGCTTATTGAATCTGTATAGCTTATCACTGTCTGCCTTTGGCCTTACACTTCGTTTCCTTCTGTTTTGTCTCCTCTTCTCTGATGTTGGCAATTAATGTCTATAGGTCAGTCAGCCCCAGTTGCTGCAGAGAAAGAGACAATTGTGCGCGACGGTCTACAAGAGGTGACAGTAGAGAAGTTTTACAGTACTGGAGGTATCTGAGAGACGAGCAGACTTCTCGCTCGGATTGAGAGAACGTGGCATTACCTAAACTAGCTGTGATAAAGACAGGGTTAGCTTTCTTACAGAAAAAAAAAAATAGGAGACGACGTAGAAAGTTGTCAACTTGATAATTATTAAACCCTAAAACAATTTTGGCTGGTTTTAATAGAAAGGAGGGAACACAGACACGGGCTAATTCTTCTTCACAGAACCGCCCCCCCCCCCTCCCCTCTGAGGAGGCTGCACAACCACTGGACGACCCACAGCATTCCTGTCCCACAACTCGTCTTCCCGGGTCTGACGGCACGTGCCCCCAGGTGCGCACGTCGGGGCCTCAATTATAAGTGCGGCAACCGAACTTCTCCGCAGATACCCCTGTTTCCTGCATGCAACAACTGAAAGGGGTTAGTTAGAAATCAATGGTTTATTTGGCGGAAAGTCTAAAACTGTCCTTACCCACAGGTCTGGAGGTGAGAAGAAAACTGGACGCTGCTATTTGACTTCCCTCCAACAGTGAACGGACAGAGGTGCTTTAGGCAGAACTATCCCATTCATCGTGAATTAAACGCAGTGGGAACTGAGGTTACGGGGAAAATACGTGTAGTACGATGTACTAATTGACATAGAAGAGAAGAGTAGCATAAAGAAACGCGCACTCGAAGATAAAGACTTTCTTAGAACTTTTTTTTTTCAAGGGAGAAGAGCACTTCAGTACAAAGTTTAAAATAATTCTTCCAGTCAAGGAACTCGACAAATCATTATGTTTTATAAAGTCATTTCAAGATGGAGACCATAATGATTGATTATGGAACATTTGAAAAAAAAAAAAGCTATGGAAATCAAAATAACTTTCTTAAATTATTTTTAGTCAGATCAAGGTGCCTTGCTCTGCCACAGTGAAAAAGTATTCAACAAACCTTAGGTTTAGACAGAAACTATTTTCATTGAGCTGAAAATAAGAAAGGAATTGTTGAACAGATTTGTTGCTTTTATCATCATACCTTGTCTTTATCACCAATGTAACTAGATGTATTCAAGCTAGAACATTGATTTGAGATGCCTGTATGATTGTGTGCTTTGCCTTTGACGTAATAACGAACGCATTCTTTTACTACATTTCTAGGGCACATTTATAGTCTTTGTGTGATATTCAAGACTGTAGGTATGTTATGTAAGCACACATCGATAATTATAAAGTACAGTGTATTTTTGGTGCACTATATTGGTGTGTGCTCAAGGAAAATTCTGGACGAGCGATTTTTTTATGTGAACGCAGGATTACCGGGGGTGGGGGTGGGGGGGGGAGGACAGAGCCACACTATTCGCTATTCGATTCAGACTGCCTTTACCTCTAATCTAAGGAGGCAAATTATACTCGGGGGAAGCTGATGCCATAGTGCTGTGCTTACCTCTCTGTCTGTCTCTCTCTCTCTCTGTCCGTCTCTCTGTCTGTCTCTCTCTGTCCTCTTTGTGTCTGTCTGTCTGTCTGTCTGTCTGTCTGTCTGTCTGTCTGTCTCTGTCTGTCTGTCTGTCTGTCTGTCTGTCTGTCTGTCTGTCTGTCTGTCTGTCTCTCTCTCTCTCTCTCTCTCTCTCTCTCTCTCTCTCTCTCTCTCTCTCTCTCTCTCTCTCTCTCTCTCTCTCTCTCTTTCCTTTTCTGTTTCTCTTTCTCGCTTCCTAGCTTCCAATGGATTCAGAGATACACAGAGTGAAATGGGCAAATTTCTTTCTTCTGTTGTTAAAGTCAGGCTCATTTTTATCTTTGAAGTAGTGAAACATGATAAAACAAAAAATATTATCGGCGATACAGTGTTAATAATGCCCATGCTTGTGAAGACAGTTTTTTCATCATCATCATCATCATCATCATCATCATCTTCATCATCATAATCATCATCATTATCATCATCACATCATCATCATCACCATCATCCTCATTATCACCATCATCATCATTATCATCACCATAATCAATGTAATGATCGTCTTCATCCTCAAAATCAGTATCTTTTTCGTCGTTCTCTCCACTCCTGCCCTTTCTTTACTTCCATAGACTTTACACTGGAGTCTGGATAAATACCTCAGGACCAAAAAAGTTAGTTGACTGTAGGCAAAAGTTGGCTTTAAATATTGCAATTTAATTTGTAAAGAAATACAAAATAGTGCTGGCAAACAAAGTTGACTTGAAGCAAAAGTTTCCCTTAGGTGTTGAATGTATATGGACTCCTCTGTACTTTTAGTAATACTTTCTCGTTAGCCAGGCTTTCCTCTTTTTATTCAACTGATTTCTCATCTTTGAATCATTTTCTCACTCCTGTAACTCCATTGCGCCCCTATGGTTCCAAGTAAAAAAAGCAGTTGGAATTCTTTTGTAATAAGTTAAAATTATGAATGCGGTTTTGTGTCAAGGTGGTTTGTGCACCACAAAAGCTGGGCTTGATCAGTTATATAAAAATGGAAAAGCAGAAAATCTTAAAGATCAGATTCGATATAGAAAATTAGTGATGGGGCAAGAGGACTTAAGACTGACAGGTACTGCTGCAAATCTTTACCAGACTTTGCTTGGAAAGATATGCAATGAACCCCCCTCTAAAAGAGGGGGTTCATTAGGCAAAAGACAATCATTCAAAATTAAAGTTCTGATGATGATTATTAAATACAATGCTGTTACGGTGAAAATAAATTTGACAGAAACTGTTGCTTGATGTTGTTGTTGGGTTCAAGGTTTATTTAGTAAAACAAACAGAAAACGCTGCAAGGTACAAACAGTATAGATACTTTCATTAGCGAAGTGTACAGGTAGGTAGTCAACAAAAAAGTGACACTGATACAGGTACATAGTATGTCTGGCAAAAGAGGTAGTGAGACCGAGAGGTAAGCAGAGTGGGAAAAACCATAGGTGCGGCTTAAAAAAAACATATACACGGAACAGAAAGTTTCACAATTTAAAAGAAACGAAAATTTCTGTTTATACTTTATAATTTTTTAAAGTTGCAGGCTCAAATTGTTTTCATTTAACAAAATATTGATATTTTCAGGCTTGCTAATTCCTTTACATGAATTGGTTCTCAATTTATATTTTGAAAACTGTAATGTATTTTGTCTCTTATGTAATACTTTCTTTTACAGTCATACAGTTTCAGCTTTAATGTAAGCGTGTATTGAACCTCAGTTTATCATGGGAGTTTTCTACATCTATCAAAATCATAATGCTTTATCATGTATACATTTGAAAATATATGTTCAATCATAATTCATCTGTGACTATTAATTTTTTACTTCTATCATTGACTTACAATGCAGTTTTGAAATAGAAACAGTGGTCAAATTATCAAATAGATAGCATAATCAGGTTCAGCATCTAAAAAACCATAAACTCCGAAAGTTTCATTACTCTAGTACGAAAACTGTGTTTTTTATGATATAATTTCTACACTATGATTCGCTTTTTTACCAATTTTCTTCCAAGGCGCAAACTTTGGCGCTATGCCAATTTTGGTTTTCTCTATCTTTTCAAAATGGCTTTCTAGGTTGCTGACAAAAATTGAGTCAACTAAATACAACATTGTGTATTAGCAAACTAAGTATTGAAACAATCTGAAGAATATGTGTTTTTTTATGATGGTCCAAAAGTGCCTCATCTAGAGTATTTGCTTGTAATTTTGATATGCCACAAGTGTTTTTGGCCATATTTCATGACCAATAAATTCGTTTGTTTACTTTCTATCTCTGTGAAATTTCGTATGTGTATATTCATTGTCTTGGACTTTGTAAATATGTCCTTTTTTGTTTCATAAGATTTAACAAATGACTTTTATATG
>JAWDGP010001773.1:95000-212500 GCA_033675545.1 Elysia crispata
TTTACTTTTTGTGATATCTCTGATCTTTTTGATGGTGGTGACGGTATCTCGGTTTCACAAGATCTTTGTTATCAAACGAGATGTTCTTAATTTTTTTTCTCACTTTGTTACTTGTTTTAGTCATGTAGTGTGAATACCCTGGCAGACTGGTATTGTTTTGTTTGCTTTAAGAATATGGCCAAATAGTTTCCATCGTGATTGCTTGACTGTGAAAGAGAGATGAACTATTTTTTTGTTTTGTTTGATTTGGAATTAGATGTTTTGTTTTGATTTTTTTCTGTTTTGTTTTTTTTTGGTTTTTTTACAGCTTTCTGATGTGGATCCAATGCGTTAAAGTTGCTTTCTGTGCAGTAGAAATATGATCATTTCGTTAAAAGTAAGGAAGACTAATCAACAAAAATAATTACCGGTGATTTTTTTTTTACATCATTATTAATACTTGAAGTTTTACAGATAACATAATAGGGATGACGGATACATTTTCTAAGAAAGTGTAATTTTATCGCTGTCTCATAACGAGGTTATTTATGGGCGAGTTTTTATCACTCCGACTTGTCACATTTTGTAGTGAGTGGTTCGACTAATAGGATTAGGAGTGATTTTGTTAATGATAATAATAATAACAATATATATATATATATATATATATATATATATATATATATATATATATATATATATATATACATATATGTGTGTGTGTGTGGGGGGGGGGTCACTCTAGGCTCAGATCTTTTCATTACAAATATGATTTACAAGCTTAGGGCAATATAATTAAAATATCTAGAAATGAATCTCCCTTACACTCTCTCCTTTCTCTAACTTTCATCCTCTCTTTAACCCCCCTCCCCCCCTTTTTTTTTCCCTCTCTCTCTTTCTCTCTGCCTATTCATCGTCTAAGCCACACAACCATTTTTTTGGGGAAACTAAATATTGCTATGCATTCGCTAATGTTGAACCGTATTTGTTGCTCTCTATATCTTCACATCGTTTTTCTCTTGAACATGCACCATCCTAAGCCGTTTCACCTTTGTTGCCTATTTTAGCGACACGGAATGCTTTATGTAACCCTGTCTTGAAACGGGACAGAAGACTCAATAATCATCACGCTGTCAAATGATGAATGGGCACGGAATGTGCTCTACACAGAAGTCCAATACAGAAACATCCCCTCGTTTTCATGTGGTTGGATCTGCTATATTTCTTATCATACTCAACCTGTTCATTGAACGGGTAATCAGCTAGTTTTATATATTAAGAACAAAAAAGAAAAGTAAATGGAGATCCGTCTGGTAAAGGGTTCGGGACCAGGAGCAAGGAAAATACAGTATGCTTTGTGAATGACGCGTCTGAAGGCTTTCTAATAGGAAAAATTAACTAATTCCATAAAAAAAGTATTCTTTTCACAGGTCCTTCAAAATATTTCATCATTATAATACATTAGTATTAATATTAGGTAAATTGCTCAGCTTTGAATTCACCCGGGCAAAGCACCTTTATGTACTTTTTTGTGGAAATTCTTACCCTTTTAATATATGCATTTGAAAATTCAAAAAGATATTGAAATAAATTTAGAGAGTACATAATTAGCAGGTTTTTCATATTTAAGTTTTATTTTGATTATTCAAAAATACATAAAACATTGCATCATGAAGACCGGCAAAGCACATACGTTTTTGGGAAATTTTTTTTAGCTTTTTTTGTGAGCCAGATTCTCTCTCTCTCTCAAGGTAAAAATAAAGTCAAATTATTGCAATGTCAAGGAATGATTTAAATTTTAAAAATCCTTTTAAAGCAAAACCGTGCTCGATTAAAAACAGGCTCGGTAAAGGTAACCCTAAATCACTCACCAAGCCTACATCAAGACAAAGTAATGAGACAATTGAAATTGAATGTCACAGTGGAGGTTTGTGAACAGTTGCTAAGCACAGTAAAAAAAAAATTAAGTAGAGTGCAGAAATGTACAAAACAATTTTAAATACAACTTTAAGAATCTAAAAATAAAATAAAGGGATATATAAAAGTATTTACCGAAATAAAAAGAATTATGCACAGTTATACACAAAAAAAAAAAAAAAATAAATAAAAAACAACAATGTATCAAATATGCAAAAAAAAAGTCACGAATAATAAGAGATAAAATAAAAATTAAAAAAAAAATTTATAGTACAAATGTATGACTAAATAATTTTTTTTTAATAACAAAGAAATGAGTAATGTAATAAAATGGATTAAATTATATGATAGATAACACTGAAGTAGATAGATGAAAAGAAAGAAAAGAGAATAAAAAGGTTGGTAAAAAAAAAAGAGACACGCTAACTCCTTCATGAAATAAAAGATTAAGGCTACTATTGATCAAATCTTAAATTTATACATTTTGCTCATATGTTGAAAATTACATTTTTTCTTTTTCTTTTTTTTTTTGCGTTGACATTGAGAGTAGATTTAGGCTATCCTTTTGTATGTCTTATCTTTTTTTCATCATTACTGGTAACAACAATAACTTAGTGTGTATCTTAATTAACTCAGTTTGCAAAGATATGTGTGCATTTGTGCTAAGAGAAACAATGATCACACTTTAAGTTCATATCACATTGCTTTCACAGATAAATTATTAAGAATATTCAGATATACTACAACAAGCCAATGATAGTCAGATTTATAAATCGGCTGTATTAATCAACATTAATACAAGCAAAATAGCATGTTGATGAGAAGCACTGCATGCCCCTGAGAAAAAATAACAACCCTAACCGGTTAATAGCAAAGCCTTTTTTTTTTTTCGAATCCTAGTCTTACAAAATATCCTGTTTCTGATGCTTGACATGGATTAAAATACTCATATCAAATCAAGTTAAATTGTTATGAATCTGTTTTATTGGACTATCTTACATCAATATCAAACCAGCTTTTTATGGAGAAATATGTACATGTATTTCAAAACTGAGGGTGATTGGTAGCCTGCGCCAGCTTTTTTACCAAACTTGAGTATTTCATTACTTTCTTGGATGTGGGATAATAACAAACTATCCAAAACAACGCAGCGAAGATGATTACAAAAAGGAGGACATGAGCATCATGCTACCCCAGCCCTTAAAAGACCTATCCTGGCTGCCAGTCACAAAGAGGGATATATATTTGAGGAAAAAAAAAGGCCTTGAAATACTAAAAATATTTGAAAAGGTTAGCTCTAGTTTAAAAATCTGACTTATTGGGAGCATTTTTTCCAAACAGAACTTCTTGATCATAAAATGATCAAACCCTACAAAAGACTAATTTTATGATGAGATATCATTCCCATAGTCATAATTTAGGCTCTAAATTAGGCATAAACTATATGAGAATGTTTGCCGCGCTGATACTTGAGAAGTGTTTCAAAAAAGTGAAACATTATTTTCATGTGGCTACATTTGAATTGTAAATCGACAACCTTATTTTCTGTTAGCATGCAAAACATATCTTTATATGAGTGCGTAAGTAAGTGTGTAGTGTGTTTGAGAGGAATGGATTTACAAGATAGCTCAGTCGCTTGAGCATTGGGCTTATACTAAAATATAGTATACAGAGATATTGGATTCAAATCCTGGCATTAGCTGCCTTATAGTGGGAGATCGTATCTAATCTAACTAATCTATCCTAAGGCTTCACAGGAGCCTAATAATCTCTGTGACTGGCGAGGTCATAATCACATTGCAGTTAGTTGTTGCCTCAGGGGTTGAAAATTAGCAGTTGCATTACCCTGCTTTACCCACCAGTTGTGGTTCTAAAAGATTAATCATCCAGAGAGGGTATGGGATCAGACAAATTGAAAATCATGAGAATCAGCAAGTTTGGCACGACCATTTTTTATTTACAAATTATATTGTTACATATTTAATTACCAGTGCATAACTATGATGGAAAAGTCATGACAAAAGTTTTGATTAATTTACTTTGCATTTTATATACATGTATGTGCATAAAAGTGTAACAACCTATTATATTATCTACAGAATTATCACAGATGGGGATGGTGAAAAAAAATAACCTCTTAATAATTTATACCCTCCATAGTAACAATATCTGTGACTTTCAGTAAAATACATTGCAGGTATTAAACTCCTTGAAATTAACACAAAAAAAGTGCCAATCAGGAAATATTTTGATTCCAAAATGCATTGGATAAATTATATTTTCGAGCAATTTTGAATGAGAATATCCCATAAAGTGCACTTAACAACTGGTACATAATGAATGAAAACAGAAAAACAGTCGGCAATTTTTTGTCAGTTCATCCTATTCTATTAAAAGCACTGAACAATATTGTCAAAATATTTGACAATTTGATGAGCTCATTCCCTTTGAGCTGATTGAAGGCTCCCATGAAGAGTTTTCTCTGTTGAAATTGTGCCAATCTGGGTCTTGTTAAACAGGCAATATAAGAGTTAAAACTTTTATAGTAGTACACTTTGTTTGGTGACACAGTATATCAAATATCTCAATTTGCAAAATAAATAGAAAATAATTCACAACCAAAATTGAAAGTTTTTATGTTATTGAACAGCCTTTTCTGCAAAATGCATATGATAATCACATTAAAATATTGAGATATGCATATAAATTACAGATTTTGTAAAATACATAACACACAATCAAGGACTATAAATATGCCTGAGGTTAATTAATGATGCTCAATTCAGGAAAGCACAATTCTTATTCCATTAAAATGTACATGTAGAGTAATGCTGGGACTGTCGGCACAACACGGTACCCTATTTGCTGCACGCAGCAACACTGACGGTACACCGGGTAGATGCACGGAACATGATACTGTGCCGTGCCAAGCGATCTGTGCTATCATCTCATCAGCACATGCATACAGTCAACATAGAATTGATCCTATGTGTAACACCCTGCAGATAAGCAGGCTCCAATTTTATATTTGTGATAGACTTTCCGCCAGACATCACGGCTCTCTGATGGCAAGGGTCAGGCTTGCGCAAGAGAAATTTAGGGGGGGCAGAGAGGAAGGGAGTAGGATGCAGTAATGAAATGATACAAAAGATCTACAGAAGAAAATAGAAACACCTCACAGTTCTAGACCATAATCAATGAGAGATCTGTTCTAAGTCTATAGTGTCAATCAATGGACTCTGCATCGGTGGAAAGATGTGTGCATTTACAAGGACGTCTGGGAGTGTTATGGATGTGCACTTCCAGATACTTCTCTGTGTATCAAGAGCCGTTGCCTGTATTTATGCCTTCCCCAAAGGACCTGATACTCGATGGGTGGTATGATATCAGGTAGACCCCAGAACTAATGTAGAGAGTACAAATAATGTCGCTAACTGCTTTGAGCTGAATTTTTATAAAGGTAGGCTTATGTGTTGCAAAACAAAATTTTGGAATGTGGAATTAGAAAAATCTCTTAAAATATCACCTCATTAATTAGATAATCATTATGTAAACAATAATGTAATAGTATAATTTGCCATCGCATCATCACATTCTGAAACGTTCAAAGATTTTACTTCTCTGAGTAAAACTTAAATGTGACTTAAATGTTTCTAAGTTTACGACTAACTTATGACAAAAGTTTCTTCTTTCTTGCTCCATATATGAAACAAACTTCCTTGAACTGATTTGCACTTTCTGAAATCATCGACAGCCAGGCCAATTTCAACGATTTTGTATTTAAAGACTTGGTGCTTTGCCATCTGTTTATTTTTTAACATCCCTGATTTTGGTAGTTCATTTTTTTTCTTGTTCACAATATAGTAGATGCAATTTGAAAATATTTGTTCCCATATAAAGAGCAAGTAAAAACAAAAGCTTTTATGCCAGACTATTTTGGTATATTTGCCGCATCAGTATTTGATACTCTCTCTTCAATTCATTCCCAAGTGATAAACTATGGACTTAAATATTTTGAAAATTTCTCTTTAATATAAGTATTAACTGGAACCAAGTAAATTCATTATAAGTTCTGTAGTTATGTAGCAGAGGACAATGCATAAATATTCTCCACATTCAGTTTTAGTCCAGTAATCTGGTTTGATGCAATATTGTAATATGATATGGCAAGACTGAACAGATGATACATTAGCAGTCAAGGATTCAATAAATGAGGATAAAAAATAAGATTGTAACTAAATTTCATTTAGTCAAAAGGAATAAAAACAAAAATGCACAACAAAAAAGTTTTTATGTGACAGAGAGAGAGAGGGGAGAGGGAGTGGAAGAGAGAGAGAGAGAGAGAGAGAGAGAGAGAGAGAGAGAGAGAGAGAGAGAGAGAGAGAGAGAGAGATAAATTAGCAGGTATGAAACAAAAGACACAATGCTGTTATCATGTTCTACTCATAGACAAGAACTATAATGAAAAGAAAGAAAGTTTCTTTATTATATTTAGAGGCCAAGAATTCTATTCTTACAGAATATATCCATGTATACCAGAAACAAGTAAAATATTTGAGTAAAATTTATGAATTTAATGATTAATAAAATATTATTTTAAAACCTTGCTGAAGATCCAAATTCACTTTTCAACTGTGGGTAAAAAAATATGCAAAAATAAGCAGTATTGAAAATAATTTTATCTTTTAACAACAACTTTTCCAGTGGGTCTTGTGTTTTCGAAACGGCTTTGAAGGTCCTCTATTCTTATATCTTTTAAGTGCAAAAGATGTTCCAGCCTTCTTACTTTAGCTTGCAATATCTGAGGGAAAAAAAAAGGTCAAAATACATTTTATCAAACCATTTCCTACAGGACTGCCGAAACAAGAAGGAATGATTGTCATCGTTCTAGTTTACACTGCATCAAAATAACTATAATTGCACGTGCCTTTCGGCAAATGTAAGTCAAGAAAAATTTATGTATTATTTTAAATTGCTTTTTTTAACATTTGGTTAAATGTTGGTCTAAAAAGAAAAAAGAAGTAATTTTCCTTTTTTTTTCTTGCTACGACATGGAGATAAAGGTAGAGAGAGATTAAATTTCTTTTGACTCAAATGTTTTACAGAACCACCAGTTGTATACCAAACACAATCTTATTTTAGTTTGCAAAGCGAGCAAAAATTATGCAAGACAAAATGAATAAATGTTTCACTTCAAATAGGCGTAGTGTTCTATTCCAAACATCAGTCAAAGAATGGTAAAAGAATATAGCTGATTGAGTGTAAAAGAAATATACAATGACTTAAATTGAAAAAAAAATCATGAAGAACAATTTCGGGTTTGATGTATATGACTTGTGAGTGCCCTAACCTAATAAAACTATTGATATTAAGGTTGGAGTCTGAGCCAAGTGACTTTCCTAACTTTTAGATTGGAAGGGCCTTGTGGCTATTTAATTTCCGTCTTTTCCTTTTTTTATTTTCTTTAAATGGTGGTGTCACAGACTTAATATGAAAAAGTAATTTTTATGTTTAAATTATTTGACTTTATGAAAAATAATTTTATGTCCAAAAACCAAAATTGTAACAATAAAGATTTCAAATCAGATAAAAAAAAAAGTAATAGACTCTATGTAATTTTTACTGTCAATAAACGTATGCAGCTTAATTAGAGGCAAAAGAGCAATAGAAACTAGAGAAGAAAAAAAAACATCAAACAGAGAGCAAAAGAAAGGCTTGTTAAAATCAATGTACAAAGCTAGATGTCACCATAAGAGTAGTGTTTGAAAAGACCATTTCGACAATTTATTCTACAAACTTATTGACAAAAATTGCTTAATCAACTCTGATTGTCAGTGAGAATGTCGATTGGTTGTCTCGCTTATATCTTGACTTGGCTGACAACCATGCATTTGCATACAAGACCATTTAGCTTTGATGAGCAAGGCACCAGATCCAGATTCAATGAGAATGAAAATGTGAAGAAATAAGCTTTAGACTGCAAATGTTTCTTTTCACTTTGATTGGTATAGAAAAGGATAAAACTTTGTAGTTTTTCCCATATAGAAGAGGCACAGAATTGCAAGGAATTATTATGTTACTTTAATGAAGATGGTGTTCAAAGGCAGCATCTTTTGTCAATCATTATTAAATATTTTTTAATTTTGATGGAAGCTTCTATGTTTCATTTGAAAAATAAAAATGTGTGAGTTAAAAGGCATCATGCATATCTTTCTAATTTCTGTGAAATACACAAATGAAACATATGAGGAGAGAAATCTCTAATTTTATATTTATAGCACTGCCAAAGAATCCAGGTGCAGCAGAGTGTGAATTGCATAGAACGATCAGTTTTATGAGTCACATCAACAAAATACATTTAAGAATCATCAACATGCGAGTCAGAGACAAAATCAAACCAGAAAAAGCTGAGGAACAGTGTGGCTTTGCGGAGGGAAAAGATGCTACAAAATGCAATCTATACCCTTCAATCTGTGATTAAACAAGCTCTGGAAGTACAAAACGAGGTTCGTCTGTGCTTAATTGACTGCACCAAGCCATTTCACAGAGTACATCAAGATCAGATAATCACACAACTAACACAGTTGAACACAGATTGAAAAGATCCTTGAGTGATCAAAAACATGTACTGGGAACAGAAAGCGAATTGATGGAGAACTCAGCTCATTTAAAAAAATAAAGTGTGGTTACTGACAAGGATGTGTGCTTTCCCCAGGTTTTTCTCTCTCTACAGTGAAATGGTTATGCGACGCCTAAAAGGATAACCAGAAATTAAAGCAGGGCGTAAATATTTTTCTTGACTTACATTTGCCAAAAGGCGTAAAAAAATATTGAGACATTTTCTGTACATAAAGTTTTTACAGGGGTAATGTCACAACTGATAAACCCAATACATTGTACTATGTCCAAATTTTGAAAGAATTTAGTGCTTGTTTTTGGATTTTTTTTTTTTAATTTCTCTTGTTTGTTATCATGTCAAGGTAACTCACCTGTATAGTCTCTTCCTTAGCAAGACATTCTTGCTCCTTTTCTTCATACAATGCTCTTGGTACCATTTCCTCCAGGGTGGTAATTTTAGCATTTCTAATAAAATATAAATTATAAACAGATAAGTTTGAAAAACTTTAATTGTAAAAAAAAAGAAAGCAGATAAAATGATTCAAAGTGAGCAAAAATAAATTGATTTGTTTGCTGAAACTTTAACTTTGGAAAGATTATGTTGTGGTTCTGGATTTATCCATAACTTTAGGATCTTTTGTTTAATTTTTATTCAGTTGACAAAACAGCTCTTGTCTCACCACCTGTTCTAATGTACTGAATGTCAAAGGTGACAATTTGAAAAAAAGCATAGTTATTTTTCTTTCTTTTTTTTTCAAAAGAGCTTTAAAACTCATGTCCGTATATACAAGTCAGAAAATGAAATGAAATATTCATTGAAGAACTAAAAATACTAATTTGTTCTAAAAAAAAACAACTGCCAGCCATTTTTAAAGTGTGGAAGAGGTTGTTTCCAATATATATATATATTTGTGTGTTTGGTGTGTGTGTGTGTGTGTGGGGGGGGGGGAGGGCTGTTAGTCTGCACAAGCCTAGAATATAGTTTACTCATTTTCAGAAATTTAAAAATATTTTGAAACAAAAGCTTAACTAAGGTGTAAGTCGTTTAACTATATCAAGCCAGACAAAGTTTTTGATGTACAGTGATCTTATCTTCTATATATAAGTTTATTCATATATATTCAGCTTAGATTATATGCCACCACTTACCCTCTATAAGGACCTGCCGCAGGTAATGTTTTTTGATTCTGCCTGCCAGGGGAGACTAAATGAGAAAGAAAAAATTTGTTTAGTTATAATGCACGTTATTCTAATCCAGCCTTAAATCTGAAAATTGGGAATATATAGGAAATATAATTATGGTGTCACCATTCATCCAATGAGATCTAATCTAGTCAGCACAAATGCAGTGAAGTAAGTCAGGTGCCAAAATTAAACCAGAAAACCCTTTCAGATTTCAAGTGAATTTGTAACATAATATGATAATAGTGCTGTGCTGTGATAATAAGATACTGTGCTGTAGCAACTCTTTGAAAAAAAAATTGATTTTCCATGTATTGGCCTAGTAATTGTACAATGAGATCAAGGACGTTGAAATATATATCAACTGATACTTTTATAAAAATATGAAATCAACTAACATATTAAGAATAGCTGTAAAAAATACTGCAAACAGGGCAACAGAAAGGTTCTTGGTAAATTCAAAGGAGAAAAGACATAGGTGATATTTTCAGGCAGACCAGGACTTCCGGTCACTTTATTAAGGTACGGAGGACCCATAGAAAAGTCAAGTCAAGTCAAAAGATAAAATTGTATGACTTTGCATATACATATACCTCAAATCTGATTTTTTTTTTTTTTGAAAAAAAAAGGGGTGGGTATAAAGCAACCTAAAATGGCTTAAAAGATTTAAGTAAGAAAACACTTGTATTACTATAGATAAAATATTGAGAGTTCTAGTCATGCTGATTGAGAGGTGGAATCTAGTACTGTAATGAAACATCATTCCAAAATTTAGTTGTAGTTAAAACTATGCAATTCAGACAGTTGCTAGAACTTTTGGTATAAAATAATGATGTATATAAAAAATATTAACCCTAATGTGTTTTATTTTTTTTTAATTTAGAGGTAAAAGAGCAAGGCTTGAGAAAGAAAAACATTAAGCTATGAAGATGTGCTTTAAAACTAAAATTTTCACAAATCCACTGACAAATTGAAACAGAAACCTTATAGAGAAAGTTGGCATATTTTTCTCAGATGACTATAGAGGGTTCTTTCATTTTAATTTTTAAAATGAACTGTAATTTCTTTGTTTTCCAAGCAAAAACAAGATTGTCACTTGTAAGCGTAAGAGTAATGCATAGCAGTGGTCAGAAGCCAGCTTTCCAAAGCTAATGCTATCGTGGTGTTTCTTACTAACTCAGAGTTGCTTTGAAATGTCTCCCTAATTTCAAAAGCCTCAGAAATCATGTAGCAACACTGAAGCCCAAAAGGTTTGAATGATAAATTATTCAAAAAAGACTAGGTAAATAGTTTCATGATAGCCTATTATCTTTACATCAATGAGCCAGTACTGACTCGATTGTTTGATATGAGTTATGGCCCATCCGCAAAAAGATGATCTATATAAAGAGATTATTATTAAAATGTTACAATTTAAATCCCAAAATATGTAATCCTAGCCAATGTGTTTTGAAAAAGATGCCAAAAATCTTAACCTTATTTTACTTAATAACGCTTCACAAGAGCAAATGAAATGGCTTGAGTATTTTATCAAATTTTAAGACATTGTTGTGTAGTATGAAACAGGATGAAAAATATACAAATGGTTATTGCCATACCTTTTGATTTATTTCCAGCATGGGAAGCATTGTTGGATGATATATTTGGCATGCCTAAAATGTGAAGTGAAGGGGAGGCAAAACATTATAAAAAAATAAATAACCACTGCAGGGGATGGATAAAATAAATAAGAAATGATATGAAGGCTGCAAGTGTTAATGTTACAAACATAAAAAAAATATCTGTTAGACACACAAAATAAAAGAAAATTCTTTTGTGCCATGTGCATTTCTTTTCAGAGACAATAGATACAAGTAGCTTATTGAATTAGCAATTTATATGTCTGGAAATATCTACCTCTGTTTCCTCTGTTCTCAATGATTAACTTTATCAGAAGAGAGAGAGAGAGAGAAAGAGAGAGAGAGAGAGAGAGAGAGAGAGAGAGAGAGAGGGAGATAGTGGGAGGGGGAAGATAGATACAGTGAGATATATATATATATATATATATATATATATATATATATATATATATATATATATATACATATATAAGAATGTCATTATAACTTCATGGATCATTTTTCATCTATGTTCACCAGCTCATATCAATGTGGCTGAAAAATTATTTAAAACATTTCTATAAAAAGACCTTGCGCAATTCTTTTCCCTATTTTTAATCTAAAGGTCATGGGTGTGAGAAACTCATTGAGTTGAGTTACAACTTATCATGCAAAATCACAACACATCAATCATAAATCATTTGTTGCTTATTAGAGCACCACAAACTCACTCATGTTCTGATCAGCCTCTGGTCTATCATTGAAGTGAGACTTTGAGGCTTTCGGATTAGTGTGCATTCTCTGTGAAGACTTGGCCTGCTGTTGAGCAATCTGATTTCTTTCCTCCGCACCTTTTGACATATCCCAAAGGGCACGTTCTATCTTGGATCGTAAATGCATTAGGAACCGTTCAACTAATCCCTGTTTTGCCAAACACAACTCTCTGATCAAGTCCTCTGTCAGCTGAAAATTCAACTTGGTGAAGACTTTCCTAGAGAAAAAAAAGTTGAACAACATTAAAAACCAAAGTCAGTTCAAAGGGATTTACATTTCCAATCAAATTAATTTTATTAATGTACTTAATTAAAAATTAATTAAAGTGTATGACATCTAGAAGCTTAATCATTATATGAAGTATGAACAGTTTAGTCTTTAAACAGTCACTTTGATTTATTATCAAGTAATATCTGATTGATTAAGCTGCAGTGTATATATATTTAAGCCAGGAGGGAATAAGCTCATAATCTTATTAGCTAAGAATTCAATGTTGATAAAATATTAAAGATCTTAGATTTCTATTTTCTCAACAAATTGCATTATTTTTACTCATATGGCACACAGTTTATTTCTTTATTGTTTTCAATTTAAATTAATATATTGCAATTATCTACCTATCTATCTATTTACGTATATATACAGTTATCATAAGCACAGATAAATTAAAAATAAAAAAAAATGCAGACAGCCAAGAAGAGAACTAAAAGTTCTTCATTTTTTAATACTGCCATATATGCTAAAGGTGAACAAAAAGATAGAAATAATTTTTTTTTTCAAATGAATACCCCATATAAAGGTGAAAGAGAAGCACAATACTTAATGGCACAGTGATTTTGCAAAAAAAAAAATTGAAGCAGAATAAAAATGATCTTGCAACCATTTTGCTAATGCAAAATACATTGAAACAGAGCTTTCAAAGGTTTTGTACAATAAAACAGAACAATCTTTCAGTGTTTCAACTAAATTGTTTACATTAGTATGCAGTCAGTTATAGAAGCTCACTAAATTTAAAGAGGAAAAGAAGGCAGCATGATAGAAGACAGGAATATTTTTCAAAAAATATTTGGTGCCATGGAAACCACCAAAATCACACCAAATATAAGGCCATAACAAACATATACTATGGTGAGAGATTAAGATTTCAAGAGGGTGATGGTGCATCACATTAAAAGGTTTCAAATCACCTGTTTAAAAGAAACCAGTTTTGCATTTTCTGAGGAGTTGAACTGCCAGGTGTATAGTTGTGAACATCAATTACTTTGGGCATGTAATATTTCACTATCTCAGCCACTAGAACTGCAGAGGACAAAGTAAAGGGTTCATGCAACACATGAAGTGATAAAATGACGATTTAAAAGGCTTTCCAATAAACGGGCTATTGTAGGGGGGAGGGCTGGGGGAAGAAAGGCATTATTTTAGAACTTTTCTTAAGAAATTTCACATCTCCTTTATGTAAGGGTAAGCAAATAAAAAAGAGGGAACACCAAGGATTTATGAGGTAAAAAGCTAGTATTTATAAAGAGTATCTCATGAAGTAAATTTAAACAAAAATATATGTAAAATGTCAATAAAGTAATAACAAGTTTGCATACTGAATTAAACATAATAAATTTCATTTTTTTTCCTTCAGCAGTCAATTGAAACTTGAAAAAAAAAATCTGTTTACATAAAAAATCTTTGGAAAGTAAATTGTAAAGGTACAAAGACAGAGAAGTACAGAAATTAAAGCAGATGGCAAAAAGAAAAGACATTATTTAGACTCAGCAATGTTATTTTTCATGATTTCAAACAAGGGCAAATTTCGAGCAGTGAATGAGAATCTAAGTTAACAGACAAATGTTGATCTTGCTTAACTGTAGGAAAAATAAGCACTAAAACAACAGCAAAAATATATTAAGACAGAAAAAAGCAAAAACAAATTGAAAGACATAAACAAAAAAATTAATTTCTCAGTGTCTGCAAAAAGTATGTGAATACATAGAAATAAAAACTACTGTTAATGAATTAACATGCTTCAGATAGTATAAGAAAAGCAGCTTTCACTCTAGCAAGGGGATAAATTTATCTATTAAAGATAAAAATATTAGCTAAGTTTGCACTAAACTTTTTTCATTGAGGAAAAGTAGAAGCAGTTACAAAAGTTGCAATATATATATACATTTGCTTTTATCACAAAGATACTCATAAGAAATTGACTATTGAACTATTTCAAAGCTTTGGCTTGTTACTTTTCTAGTCTCTAAAACAGTGGCAAAGTATAGATGTCGGAAACACATTCCACACGATGGTTTTCACAAAATTAGAAAGCAAAGTACAGAAAATTTTTATCAAAAGCTCTCTCTATAAATTCTCAATAACTCATTATTGTACAAAACTAAAGACCATTTCATGAATATCAAGCACCCAGTAGGGGAAAAGCAATGTTGATAATTTAAATTACTTTCTTATTCTTCAAATTTTCCAGCAAAATGCAAGAACTGAATCTGAGCGTCAGCATATGGACATCTAGGAAACCCTACTGCTATTTTAAATAATTATTTTTTTTTAATTTATGTTTTTCATACAAACATTTCAAACTGGTTGCAAGATAAAAATATTACAAATACTACTACAAAAAAAACTAGTAACGAGGCAGAGTTGGCATGACTAAATCATGCTAGTAGCCATAATTAGCATGCTCCTTGAGGATGTACCTGTTGAGCTGATTCCAGTTATCAAGTTTCATTCTTGTTGCATTTGCAGGAGTAAAGTTGTGCAATGCAACAAGATGAGGTAGAAAATGTTTAATCATTTCTGCGATCATCACTGAAAGTGAAATATAACATTTTAATGTCTTTTCTATCTATATTACAAATATTTTATGCTCTACAAAGGCATGTTTAGATGTACCTGTACTAAAACATTTGAGCAAAATGATGCAAAACAGGATGAAAATTGAAATAAAAAAAAAGAATGTCTTGTGTTGCATAACCAAAAATAATCTATTCTTTTGGACAATAAAATATGCTTTTAAAAAAACAACATCAAAAAAGCAAAACAAAAAAAAATGATTGGATTTTGTAAAGGATACCACTTTATTTTGAATTATTTATGTATAGATGGCTCATAATACCAGTGCTCAGATTTACTTACTAAGTTAATGTTAGGTAAAGGGATTCAGTTATATAAGCCAATGATTACCCTCATACCAATTGTTAATGCTCATTCAAAGATTCGTCCTGCCTAAAATTCAAGCCCATATAAAGGTTGAGCTAATTATCTATGAAATTTGTTATACTGGTACTCTTGTAAGCTCATAGAATAGATGATGCTTTCCACATCAAATGAACTTCATGCTTAAGCAGAAGTAGAACAGTGCAAACTTAACTTAAATTTTGCGAATGGCAACAAAATTTGCGAGATTTTACTAGAAATAACTTGAATATTGGAAACGGGTTCTGTTTATAACTTGTTATGTTTTCATTTCACACAGATTTAAAAATTATATATATGATTTTTTGCAGTTTCTAATTTCACATGTACATGTACTTTTTCAAATGTAAAGGTGCATAATACATGATAAGCATGACCGCATTTATAAGTCAAATTCCTCCTAATTCTTAAAGATATTACCTGTATATGTAGTAAGCGTGCTTTGATGATATATATAGTCTGGATAATCAACTTAAATTAGCAGCATGTCCAAGTTACAGCTTGTCTTAATAAGCTACTGTTTACGAAAAAAAATATTATGAAGTGCCAATCGTGATTATTATCCTAAAATAGATGTCAAGGATCAGTTGTAAAAACAATAATTTTTAGAATAAAAAAACAAAACAAAAAAAAACCTAGTAAACTGTGATTGAAAGGATAAAAATCCTTAATACAGATCTTTATATCCTTTAGGGAGGAGGATAAACTTTGTTGAGTTTTGTAATCTCACTTGTTTTATGGATTCTACTACAGAAGTGTCCATCTATAGAAAGTTTATTTCGTGGCTTGCCTTTTTACTTTTTTCCCCCTTATTTTATAATTTTTTATTTATTTAGTGCATTACTCCCAAGTAACAGTCACATAAGTTATAACCCTAGAGATAGAAGATGTAAGATAATACAGGATATTGGAATCAGGCTCTATATCTCAAGTCGTCCATATTCTGATTTTCTTACCACCATCCGAGAAGTCGCGTGCAATATTGCGTTTGGGGCGAGATAATGGGATTTTGTCCACCCACGAATACAATTCTTCCAGTTCTGATTCTTCGAGAACCTCCAAGTCGTCCATATTTTTTGTCACCACCGGCATGGCTATTGTAACTTTCTTATCACTCGCAATTTTACAAGGAAAAAAGTCTTGGAATATTGGATCAATGTCCTAAGGCAAAGTCTAGGTCTAAGTTCTAAATTAAGTCTAACTGAAGCGATTTGGGAAGACTAAAACCGAAAGATTGCTTATACAGGAAGTTTACATTGTTGTCTTCGAGACGATTGTTCCCACAATCCTCTCAAGTTCTAATGTCTCTAGGTCAAAAACATTTTTTTTTTTTTTCAAAATAACCTGAGGATGGTGTGGTTGTAACAAACATTTCAGGGCCATCTCTGGCAAGGTTAAATACTTAATATAAAGATTTTTACAGATCACGCGTCTTGTGCACAACAAAAATCCAGTTTCCCCAAATACCGAAAAAAAAAAAAATCTAAAACATTATTTTTAGAGGCATACTTCCTTTCATGGTGCCTAGGAAGTGACGTTCTCAACTTGATCGGCAATAATGTCCTTATATTGGTCATTATGATAAGTCGAATTTTTTTTTTTTTAGTTTGTGTTTTGTCATGATTGATCAAAAACATGTACTGAGAAAAGACAGCAGTGGTGCGAGTTGATGAAGAAATCGACTCATTTAAAAAAATAAAGCGAGGTGTCAAACAAGGATGTTTGCTTTCCCCTGACCTGTTCTCTCTCTACATGCAAAACCTTGAAGGATAATTAATTATCCAGAAATGAAAGTAGGAGGGAACAGCGTAAACAACTTGAGATGCGCTGATGACTCTGTATTAACTATAGAGTATAAAGAATTTTTGCAACATTCATTAGATATCCTTGAAGAAGTGAGCAGAAAGAAAGGGTTCGAGTTGAATAGCAAAAAGACAGAAGTAATGTTCGTCAGTATAAAACAATGAGAGTTCACAGATTAACATATTTATCAACGGGAGTAAACTTAAGCAAAGGAATCAATTCAAATATTTGGGTACATGTACTTTAATATCAAGAGATGGACGCAGGAACACTGAAATTGCACCAAGAATAGCGAAAGCAACAAAAAAAAAATTTCAGAGAAGGAAACCAATAGGCTATTCGCATCCCGATTTACACGAGAAGAGCAGCCCTAGGGTGTTATATTTTGAACCCATAATGGTGTATGGACGCGAGGCCTGGGCAATTTTAAAATAGTTACAAAAGAGAGTTAGGGCGAAAGAAATGTGGTTCCTACAGAGTATGCTACGAATCTCGTGGACTGCAAAGGAATCAAACAGAACAGTAGGTAGAGGACCCGACATAAAAAATCAATCATAAATATAATAGGTCTACGTAAACGCCTAGCAACATTTTTGGTCACCGCAATGTGGTGAGAATGGAGAAACTAGAAAATCTTGTGAGAACTTGAATGATCGAAGGAAAACACAGCAAGGGAAAAACAGCGTGAAAAGATGCTGCGTGAACAAATAAAACGGCTCAAACTCAAAGTAAAATGATTGACAGATATACTGGAAATGACGAGGGATAGAGATGTTGAAAGGTCATGATCTCTAAAGAGCACGGCACCTGATTGATTGAGGTCGGGATTTTACGGCAAGCTAAAAAATTGTTCTGGACGATATTGACTGACATTTACGGCATTTTACAATATGGGAAATGTATTCATCTCATAGTTTTAATGATAAGACATGAGTCCTCTAACATAAAAAATTATTCGAGGCTTTACAAAACTTTCTACGAATGTTTACTTTATTTAGAAAAATAATTTTAACTATTTATGAGTCTTTAAAATGATAGTTAGCCTATACTAACATGGATTTCCAACATGGTGATCACTTTGACACCTTTTTGGGGCGGAAATTTATAGCCTTATGATATACGTTTAAAAGAATCATTAGATTTGGAAATTACAGAGTATGTAGCTGTTTTCTGGTATGGATATCGTCAACTCTTAAGAAATAAAGTAAAACAAATGAATTGTACCAAATGATATCATTAATAGATCTATTGCATCACATGTGAGATCTAGATTTAATTTATAGACTTGTATATGATCTTATCTAAAAAATTAGATAAGATTAGCAAAAAACCGAGGCTAATTTTTCATTCAGGGTACACTGCAACTAGACCTAAAGAAGCAAAGTTTAAGATGATATTCAGGTAGAATAAATCGAGATCTGGACCTTGCAGTGCTCGTTTAGCGTTGTCTTAATCTGTTTGATAGCGGGTTCTCTTTTCAACAGCTTTAAATGTGTTTCATTATACCATAATATGGATCCTTAACTAGTCTTCTGTACTTACAATAAATTTGTTGTTTACAACAATATCGGTTACTAGTTCAAACTTTTTGATTACCGGGTAGTTTTGCGGAGATGATCGACCATCCTCACTATCATCAATCCTGTTCGGCATTGATGTTTGAACGCTGTTCGCTGATGCCCGATTGAGTGTGAGCTCCAACATGGCGCATCTGCTGTGTTCGCTGAAATGTTATGAAAATTAATTATTCTTGCACAAGCCTTCTCAAAGAGCTTCAGTGCCGTCCTAAGGTTGCCTACAGGGTTGAATAATTCCAAACCGAATCACTATACAAAACAGAAGATTTGTTCTTTAACCCACTGGCTACTAGAGGTAAATCTTAAGCCTCCCTTAGTTGTGAATATTGTCAGTGCATTTGCCCTCAGGCACTTTGTTTTTTATATGAACAATAAATTGGACTTGTAAAACTTCATTCAATCATCAATCATTTATGCAAAAGCTTAAATTATTCTTTTGTGCGACTTCTTGCACAGGCCAAGTGTGCACAGAACGTGATCTATACCTTAAATGCTATCCACATTGAAGGCATGTGCGTACTTCAGCCCTTAAAATAGTAAAACGTGTATTGAATTGAAACAAGACTACACTATCAAGTGACAACTACTTACCAAAATCCTGAAAATGGTTTAATTATGTCTTTTTTAAATAAATGAAGCATGCGTCTTTTAATGGAATTAAATTAAATTACTTATCTCCTTTTTTTCAGTTCGTTTAAAAAAAATAAAAAGGTCTGATTGCGCTGTTTATAGGAAATAAAAAAGGCCCGTATTTTCTCGCATTGTTTTAGCCTTGCCGTAAGAGTGAGAAGTTGCACACTACCTAAATAGAATCGAAAGTGAAAAAAAAAGAGAGATTAGATCTAGTCTAGTCCAAAACAAATTCATGAGCCTTTTAGGAGGCAAACACAAAACTATTCTAGTGTCCAGGACTAGATCTAGATCTAGAGCTAGCCTAGCCTTGAAATGAACATTATAATAAAATTCTACAGGGCTAATTAATTTTCGGTCTTCTGTTTCGTTACTACAATACCCATTTATCTAGATCTAGATCGAGAATCTTTTGCTTCATTGGGTTTGTTGATGCAGATCTTCTCAATTTTTTTTTCTTATTTTAAAAGACACTCTTAGTCTTGCTGTCTTAATCTTAGGCTACGGACTTCCTATCAAAAGGCTAGATCTAGATCTCGATCTAGCAGATAGACCAGGCTTCAAAGGACTTTGTCAATGCAACTTTGTGTGTGGTATGGGAAGGGCTGGTTTCCTGACAGTTGATCAAATAACTTGTTCAATAGGCCTAAGCATTTTTTCATTTTAAAACTGAACATAGGCTAGCCAGAGTATTTTTCTGCTGTAATTTGCTTTGTTGTCTTAACTATAATACCAAAACAAACGAAAAATTCTCTTTATGTTATACTCGTATTTAAACATACATTTATTAGGCCTATAATTTTGCTGAGACACATTCTAAGATTCTTGAAGCAAATTTTTTTGGTATTATTGCAGTTATCGGCCCAACTGACCTAAATTAGCTTTTAAATTGTATTCTAGTTAATGAAATTTGATATGCTGAACATGAATATGAAGGGTTTTTTTGTCGCAAATAAATGCTTTTCAAGATTAAGCATTTTTGTGTTGCTCTAAAATCCTTTTAAACTAGAACAGTACAAGTTGCGACTTTGTCGAGAAACATTCAATTGTCACATTGTGAAGCCTGACGTGAGTTGGGCCAATATCTGCAAGTTTCTTGTTTCAATTTACAACCATCTTGTTAAGACTAGTTAACTACTAGTCCATTGCTTTAAACCAATTCTTATCCCTCAATGCTTCTTGTGAGTTGTGTGAAGAAATATGTTATAAGTTAATGTTTTGAATTAAACTGAAAAAAAACGTGAAGCAGCAAAGAAAATCAAGGAAAATTTTTTTTTTCTCCATTTGTTTTTTAAATATTTATTTTAGGTGCTGAAAAAAATGGAGGATCGTGAAGATGATTTAATGAAATCAGGTTAGTTTTTCAAAATTTCTCATTGAGTTATAAATGTTGATTTGATGTAATTTTATTTTTCATCTTGAAAGTGTGTCTTTTGTTGACTGTTTATAATAAGGAAAATAAATAGAACAAGATAAATTGAATCTTATTAAGCAGCACGATGATCTCCAGCTTTCATCACAAGCCTTCATAAGCCAATACAGGACAGGAAATATTGCTGCATTTTAAAACTCATCCATCATCAACACTGACAGTAACACCAGTGTTTTGAAACTGAAACTATCTCTTGCTTATCAAAGAATACATGTACCAATTAAATTTTAAAAGTTTTGGAATAAAGTAGACTTGAATATCATGACATTAAATCCAATGCATGCCTTAGAAATTCTTTGATTTGAGAAAATAGATTCCTCAAGGAATGTTCCTTGGAATGTTTTATAAAATGAATGATTAAATAATTAAGGAGACCTAAGAACCTTTAACTATTTAAGGCAAATGAAAATTGACGTTTTACTTACCGCTGCTTTCCAGACTCCTCTGATTCAGATGATCACCTGGATGTGCCAGAGTTTTCAAAAATCTTTGCACCAAAGTATGTGTATTATAAATCTTATAAATTTAGCTAAAGAAATTGTTATCACCCACAAAGACTGTAATTATGTATTCATTCCAGACATTGCAAATCTATCCTCGTTCAAAGCAATTTTTTTTTGGTTAGATTTACACAAAAATATTATTATTAGTAAGTTAATATAATAACCACTTACATATCTTAATGATTTTAAATAAACAGATTCTGTTGGTTTGAAAAATGCACATCATGTAATTATATTAGTATATACAAGACAGGAAAGGATTCACATATTTTACTCAATAAATAAAATTATATTGTCATTCACTAAATATAGGTGTCAAGAAGGAAGAAAAGATTTAATTGGTGGACCACTTTAAATTCATTTTTCCATTTCCTCTGAACCTAAATCCCAACAGGTCAAAGGTGACACCATCATCAAATGAGGTAAAGTACTGGACAAAAAATATGAAAGACCAGAAGTTTAATAAGTAATTAAAACATGTTGCAGCAACTTATCTTTAAATGTAACTTATTTGGGGAATTATTTATGATAATAAATTTTGAAACAATCTGATGATAAATTGTTTTTTGAGTATCTTTAGCTTGGTTCATGTAAAATTTGAAATGTAATGAAGGGAATTACAAGCTTTGGTTTATTTAATCTTCATGTTACTTGTTTCATTTTAGATATCACAATTTATTGTATACTTTATGGTAAAAGATGATTTTTATCTCACAGCAATATCATTATGAGATTACTTTTCTGTTTTGGTTTTAAAATATTAAATGATGTTATTTTTATTTTAAAGTCCTTGATTTCTTAAAGTAGTAAGAGCTCAAATTTATTGAGAGTTTATTTAAATTGTTAAACAAATTTCTTTTAAATGATTCAAATTTTATTTATAAATTTATTTTTCCCTACAGTATAAAAACAAATATCCTTCTTCGAGGAGAACAAACAGGCTTGACAATTTGCTTTCAGACCATGTGAAAGAGGTAAAGATAAACACATTTTGGAAGCGTATTTTTCATAATCAATTATTTGGTACCTTTAGTTGATTTTAGGACACATCTTTCTTTTCTTCAGTTATTTTTAACTCAGTACAGTGGGAACTCACTAATCAGGATATATCACTGGATTTCGAATTTTTCCCGATTGACTTTGTCGCTTGAGATTTTGATTTTCCCCCCGCTCTTTTGGGTACTAGCCATTACGCTAAATCAACACCTTTGGATGATGCGACTTTGCATGCTTTCTGCTTCAAGATGGGCCCTGACAGTCTGGTCCTTTGTGCAAGGTTATTGAGAGCAGAAAGATATGCGAAGGCAATCATCAAGTTCAGGGTTTGTTTACCTGTCACTGACCAGCAGTCACAGAGCACGCCCTTTCCTAGACATAAACTTTTTAGCTACAGTTTAGTGGGTCTCCTTAATTCTGTGACAGATCATGTGCATAGACGCTGACTGCTTCAGCTCAGGTAAACCAGCAATGGGTTCACGCATAAATTTACATGCCTTTGTTTATGGCAGGATTATAGTTCTGTCGCATGAAGTTGGGGAAGAGTCCATGTTAAGCGATGGTCTTTACCTGTACTTTTCTAACCTTTTTTAGTAAAGGTCTCTGAAGCGCTGTTGTGACTGTGCAAAAAAGCCCTTTTATTTTGGGATTTTTTAAAAAAATTAATTGTTGGTAACTCAGGCAAAAATTGCTTCCCTTTTGCCAGGGCCCTGTTCCCGATTAAGAGGGTAATTTATATAATAAAATTTCCCTTTTCTTTCAAATTCTTCCCCATGTCTCCATTTCTTTGTTTTCCTATACTAAGGGGGGGGGGGGGGGGGTTCTACTGTAATAAACTTTGAGTGGATTCTTTAGGTAAGCATTGTCATTTAAAATCAGGCTTTTCTTCATGTAGTATATTTATAAAGTGGATGAAAGTTAAAATAGAATATTTTTTACTATACTATTGAAATTGGAGGACTGATTGCTGCAGGTTCAAATATTTATACTATTAAAATTTGGGTAAAAAAGTGATTGTTTTTAAGTTTTTCACCATGGCTAGATTTATGGAATTAAAGAAAATGTATGTTTTCTTTTTAAGATTTTGTGTTCCTACCTGAAGAAAGATAAACATCAACTTTCATGCTGATTTTTCAATCAAATTATTTATCATTTCATATCCCAGGCAGCAGAGCGCACAAGACTTGAGAAAGTCAGAGAACAACTGCAGGTAATGCATGTTTCTACTCAACACAATTTTTCTTGCATTCACAGTTAATGATACTTTGAACTAGAACAATGTGTTTCCTGGGTGAGAAATAGTATGAAATAGTTACAAATCCGAATGACGTAAATGAAAGGTTTTTTTTTTTTATAATTTTTGAGAGAGTGAGAAAAGAAAAATGGAATAAAGGATCTTTGTTTGAAGAGTTATTCTCATACTACTACTACTACTACTGCTGCTGCTGCTGCTGCTGCTGCTGCTGCTGCTGCTGCTGCTGCTGCTGCTGCTGCTGCTGCTGCTGCTGCTGCTGCTGCTGCTGCTACTACTACTACTACTACTACTAACTACTACTAACTACTACTAACTACCACTACTAACTACAACTACTACTACTACTACTACTACTACTACTACTACTACTACTACTACTACTACTACTACTACTACTACTACTACTACTTCTACTACTACTACTACTACTACTACTACTACTACTACTACTACTACTACTTCTACTACTACTACTACTACTACTACTACTACTACTACTACTACTACTACTACTACTACTACTACTACTACTACTGTTGCTGCTGCTGCTGCCACTGCTACTGCTACTACCACTACCACTACCACTACTACCTCTTGCTGTTACTGCTGCTGCTGCTACTACTACTTAAAATTAATGGCATTTACAAAGAGCACATACATATGAAATTTCAGTCCTTTTTGTGTTACACAACTTCTTAGCAATCTTTAGATCTTACTAACTGATAGTAAGAAATAAAGCATTTGAAATCTAATCAACAATGTAGAATGTGCAAATATGTATGTGTAACATTAAAGATAAATAGTGGTAAAAGTAGGCCACATTAGTTTGAATTGACAAAAATGTATCTGAAACTTCAAAAGCAATAATGAATTTGTATTAAGGCAAAGTTCTTTTATGAGACATGCTTACTCTTTAAACAATAAAACACTTTTGCTTTCATTATTTCTTTAAATAAAATTCATAGTATGTACCTTTTATAAAAAAAAAAAGGATGTTTCAAATGTTTTTTTCTAAAAATACTCTTGTCTAATCTTTTTGGATGCAATTTCCACATGAGAGGGGCCCAGCTGGAGAAGGTTCAATTGTAAAGGGGTTTTAGATTGCACTAGGTGTTCCAAAGATCAAGAAGTGATCTGATGACTGTAATGGGCTTTTTACTTTGTGCAGACTAACAATTTTTCGAAAATATTTAGGTACAGCCTCATAAATGCACTTTTAAAGTAGCAAAAAAGATTTTAATCAATGCTCTGAACAACTCCTTCAGGTAGGAAGTTACGCTGGTTAATTTCTTTTTCTTTAGACCTTGCAAGCTTATTTGTCCGCACTACCTGTAATTTAGACAAAGGTATCTTGAAGCAGAGCAGTACAGAAGTCGAGTCTTGCCAATAAAGGAACATTGATAGAATTATTGAACTGAGTGCATTTTCCTGAAACTGGTCCATTTTGAGAACAGACCTGGAAAAAAATGAAGCAACAATCATAATTTTTAATTTTCATTGATTTTTTTGATAAATGTGAAAGTGCTTGAAAGAGGTCACTAACACAAATTTCATTTTTTTCTCAGCAAGACATTAAAGAACATGATTCCCAGGGCGAACACGAGTCCAGTGAGTAATAATAAGATATAGCTTTACTTTAACAGAAAAAGAAAAAAAAAGTTATTAAATCTTTTGTTCTGTCATGCAAATATGTTTTTAGAATTGTATCTTACTGCTAAAAACAAATTCTTTTTTCTTTTGTCTAACTCAATGCATAGAAATTGTACAAGTCATAAAAAAAACTTAACTTACAGTTACATACGAGGGCAGGCTGATAATTAAGTTCCGTTTAATCATAACTTTTTAATTTTTCACAGCATATACATAAACAATACGTCAATCGAAAGCTTAATATCTCAGCTACATACTTAGCACTCTATTTTTCGATGTAGTCACTGTCGCGATCAACACACCGCCTCCAACGTTTCACTAGTTGGCTCACGCGGTCAGCGAAGAATTCAGACGGCTGTCCACGGCACCATCTGGGAACATCTGCGATAACTTCCTCATCATTGTCATAGTGATGGCCCTTCAGGTGCTTCTTGAGTTGGGGAAACAAATAATAGTCAGAGGGGGCATACAGCAGGGTGAGGTAGGGTCGTAAGTTCCAGCTGCCTTAAGGCGTCCTGAGTTTGGCGACTGGTGTGCGGGCGCGCATTGTCGTGTTGCAGGATTGAGTCCTTATCACGCCGAATACGTCTGAGTCGGAGTTTGAGAGCTCGGAGTGTTGAAATATATCGCTCACAGTTCACAGTTTGCCCTTGCTCCAGAAATTCCATGTGGACCACTCCCTCCATGTCCCAGAAAACGGTGAACAAGACCTTTCTTGCAGAGGCAACAACCTTGAACTTCCTTGGACTTGGAGAAGTTTTGTGCCTATACTCCATCGATTGGGCTTTACATTCTGGATCGTAGTGGTGGACCCAGGATTCGTCTCCAGTCACAATGCGTTGCAGAAATGCTTCTCCTTCTGCATTGTAACGCTCTAAGAGTTGAGTACACATGTCCTTTCTCTGCGCTTTCATCTTTACAGTGAGCTGTCTTGGGACCCAACGGGCAGAGACTTTTCGGTAACCCAGTACAGTTGTGGCGATATGGTGCACTCGTTCTTTCGAAATGCCTACTTCATCTGCAATTTCCTTTTGTTTGACCCTTCGATTAGCTCTAATCATGCAGTCAACTTTCTCTCGATGAGCCGTGTCCGATGCGGAAAGGGGCCTACCCGAACGCTTTCGATCAAGCAGAATTGTCTCTCTGGGGTCTTCCCCTTTAAAAATTCTCACCCATTTGCGAACTGCACAGTCTGAAATGCACATTTCACCGTAAACTGTCTTCATTCTTGCATGAATGTTTGCAGCAGAACATCCCTCAGCTGCCAAAAACTCGATAACAGAGCGCTGTTTGATGAGAAGGTCATTGGAAGTCGCCATGGTCTCATAAACATGGCTACCACATCATGTGTTGCGCGTCACTGCATTATGAGCACGAATGACGTCGCACAAACTTGTTGTTATAGTTAAGTCTAGAAAAATGGTTCGAGAGTATATGTATGAAATTTTAGGTCGATGTGACGAAAATTGACCTAGTTATTAGCAAACGGAACTTAATTATCAGCCTGCCCTCGTACTTTACTTGGAATGGATTGTTAGTAGGAGTTTATTACCCTGTCTTCTTAATGAACCAAATCAGCATTTTTATCTGAAGGGATCGCAATGGTTCTCTTAAATATTATTGACTTGAATATCTTTCATACAATTTGGCAGTAATCTAGACCCACTGAAACAAATACATGGTATTATAAATCTTTCGTCATAACTTGCATAAAGAATACATGAGCAATTTTAGAAAACTTGTTCTCTCTCTTTGTAAAATATTTAATTGAATACCGGTACCTAACCAAAATCCAAGCAATAATTGCAAAAAATTTGTTCACTACATGTACTGCAGAAATGTGTCAATTTAATGACATGAAGCGATGAAAAAGAATGTACCTGGAAACAAGTTTTCAAATGATGCTAGGCATGGCTGTGTAAGAAAATTTGACTTTTCTAACTAAAGAAATCAAATTTTAGTCTTTTTCAAAATAGCTATCGCAAATACGTTGCTTTATATGCACAGAGATAAGCTCCAGATTAAGACACCCCTACTTTTCAGAATTTTTTTTCCAGCCAGCAGATTATAAATTTTTGATTTTTAGAAGTAGAACTGTAAAAATGTTCTTTTGGGAGGAAGAAGTTTTTTAGGGGCTGTTTTTAATTTATTTTTTCTCTCAATATTGAAGCCAACATTTTGCTGAATAAATGCGATTCAGCATTTTCCTGCACACTTTTTTTGAACTCCTTTTGTACTTATGTGATTGAAAAATCTTTTTTATGCTTGGCCTTTTGATTCTCTCCTCCTTTATTTACAGAAAGCATAGAAACAACATAGTAATAAAATCATAATTTAGTCATTTTCTTTATTATTGTATAGTACCTGAATGTAATATTTTTTCTTATCTTTTCATAATCAGATTCTCAAAGTCTTGCCTCTGAACATGAAGATCATCTTCAGCAGGTAATTTGACAATAAAATAGGAAAAGGTAAATGGAGGTGCTACAAATAGAAAGAGAAACCTTTCATTCCACAATAAAAATTTTGATGAATTGAAATATTACATCTTTTTTTAAGCTAATGTTTTGTGAAAATGTAAGTGAGAGTTTAATTCTTTTTTTTTAATGAATTAAAAGGCAGTTTAATTTTATTTCGCCTTTCAAATTTTAAATGCTCAGTAGAATTGCAGTTGAGTCCAAATAATTTGAATCCGGATAGTTCGAACTCTTGGATATTTCGAAGTTGTTTAATTTTACAGAATATTTTTCTATTTAAGCTTTTTTAAAAAATTTCGGTTAGTTTGAATTTTGATATAAGGATTCGGTTAATTCGAAGCAATTTTGACGTGATTTTTTTTATTCTGTCACAGTGAAAGCACTTTTCTAGGCTTGTAAAACAAACTACATGTAGTGCTATGCTCCGTGCGACAAGTGATTCTGATGTGTGTGTGTGTGTGCCCATCTACGTTACAGGCAAGAGTCTGCAATGAGATTACAAGAGAGAAGGGGTTTAGTCCCAACCCCACCCCCCTGTACAACATTCCTGATCTGTCATCCACATTTTTTTAACTCTCTTTCTCTGTGCATTCTGATAATTTGAAGTCCTTTTTTTATCCGAATGACTTCGAAATAAGTGGACTCGACTGTATATGTTCTACCTTTATACTTTTTCATCTAACTGGCATACTAACAAATAGAATTGAAAATACTACAGCAATGATCAAGTTGAACGAACTTAAGTTCCAGGAAAGGAACAAAGAAATATAACATAAAAACAACTCAACTTTATTATCTGCTTGCCACTGAGTGATTTAATTCATCCTTAATCCAAAATGTTTCAAATTTTACATTTTGATGTCTTCACAAGGTGAATCTCTTTTTAATTAAAAATATGGATTATACTAACATTTTAACTTTTATTCACAGCTGGATGTAAAATCAAGTGAGCCTCTTTTACAACCTGGTATAAAAGTTTTTCATCAAGAACAATTTTGTTGTTTATACACAATTCAAACAAGTCCATTTGCCTGTGGTTTTACCCCATCAGGCTCTTCCATTGATAAAATACTGGCCAGCACAACACCTGGTAATTTGTTTTTAGTTTTGATGGATTTACAAACAAGCATAAACTTTTAAAACAACTGATACATCTGCCTTTCAACTTGTGTGATGAATTAATTGTTTAAAAAAAAAAAAGTCAACAAACAAAGTATTCATATCAATAGAAAATGAGACATCGTTTCTCTATTAGTTAAAAAATATTAAATGTATAAAAAATACAATGATTAGCCCAACCTTTTACTAAGTCAATTTGTTTTTATCTTTTGGTTGGGAAATTCTTTTTTATCGAAAAATAAGTTATATATTTATTAACAAGTTTACTTTTCAGAATGATTCCCAGGTGTTGGGGAAACAAATGGTGTGGTATATTCATGATCAAACAATCTTTCTTATAAATAATAAAATCCTTCTCAAGTCAGGTGTAACACAATTTTAAAAAGTCAGAAATATAGCTTGTAAACTTTTTAAAAAATTATCCCTGTTTTAGCACCATAAAGTTGCAAGCTAAGCATTCTGTGAAAAAAGATGGACTTATTTCAAGCTTGCTTCAGAAGCTGTTAAAGAGATACAAAAAGAGGAATCTCAATGGGATTGAATGGGCGTAAAACCCAATTAAAGGGACTCTCGGATTCTAGGAAGCCCATAGAATCAAATTCAGATGTATTTTGTTTTACATAGGATTGGAAAATTAAATAAAGTTTAAATAGGTTTATGTACTAACAAACGAGGCCACTATTAGGTCAGAATATCTTTTTAATGTGATTGATAAGCTACAAATGAAACATGGTAGCACACAACTGAATGCAAAAATTTAAACACAAAATTTCGAGAATTGTGCTGCACTGGTCAGAAAAATTCTTAAAAATCTTTTGATGCAGTGAATGATTTGTGAAAAAACAAAAAGAGCTTACGGCTGAAACAATATGTATGACAATGACTGAAGAGAAGCACTTTAAATTGTACAGAGAAGTTAAAAAGAACTACAAAACTAATTATTGAAATGAGCAGGTAAAAAAGTTGAGGAAACTCTAGATTGGTTCATCAAAAAGTAAGGCTCCTTTTAGGAAAGCGCTGCTATGAGGGTCAATTTAAGAGAGAGTTATTCATATATTAAAGAGCTTCAATAACATACAAAATCAGCTCTAGGGAAGAACAAACAAAACTTAAAATGAAAACAATATAATCTGTTAAGAAGATCCAGAGAAAAAATGAACTGAAATATATTAAAAGCATGTACTTAAAGTCAAGGCACTACAGATAGGAGACATTGTAACTGTTAGAATTATAGATACATCACACTTCTATCACTTTCAGTAACAAATTTATTACAAAATCTTTCATAATGGAATAAGAAAGGCACTATATGGAAGATTTTCAAGTAGCTAAGCTTGGTTTTCTAAACAAAACAAAAAAGATGGCATATAAAAATGATGTATACTGAAGAGCAATTTTGCACGCCATTAAAGATATGTCCATTGAAAGGAGTTTATCATTTCATGGGAATTTGCAAAATTTAAGGATAATATGATAATTTTATTTTGTCATCTTGCAATAAAATAAGCTGGCAACTTGTTTTATGATAAATGGCTCTTTAAATACTGTCAGATCCAGACTTGAGGATGAGAGGCATCCTACCCTTTGCATTGCTTTCATTAGGGTCATCGAATGGATTTAAAAAAATATGCTGCAAGAGAGTAATAATAATAATAATAATAATAATAACAATAATAATGATAATGATAATAATATCTATTAATTAAGCGCTTTCCTTTCAAAAAGCTCCCACCTTCTATCATAAATTTAATATTAAAATTAAGTAAAGTTTAAACTAAGGGACATAAAACATAGTACACCGTTTAGACTAAAATTAAATACACAGGGAAATCAATTCTTTTAAATACACAAATAAAATTCACTGCCTTTGCACTCATGTAAGAATACTGACTAAAAATGCATCTTTGATCTGGACTTGAAGCATGCTAATGAGTCAACTTTTTCCTCTTCGTTGGACACTATGAAATGGGAAGGCTGTCTGGTCAAAATTTGTAAGTTGGTGCATAGGTTGGACCAGATGGTCTTTTGTAGCCAAATACAAGGCTTTAGCTGGAATGAAAGGCCTGACACATTCTGATATATAATTTGGAAATGAAGGGTAAGAGCTATTTTTTTTGGTCGGCAGCCAGTGAAGATCTTTAAGGATAGGGATGGTTGGTTCTTTTCAAAAAAACATTTTTGACCAGTCTGGCTGCATTGTTTATTATTTGTCATTTTTTTTTATTACTTGACAATCTGATGGACATGTTAAGAATTAATTATAAAAATCAATTCTGAATTTTAGAAATGAGCACCTGTCTGTTAGTGGCATATTCTTCAAGTACTGGTATAGTCTCATTAGAGAGATTCGTCTTAGATGTCTTTATCTCTTGGCTGCAAATTTCAACTTTTGGTTAATTTACAAGACATTCCAATTATCATGATTTCAGTCGTTTTTGTTTTTTTTTGATTAAGTTTCAACTTATAGGATGAAATCCAAGATGAGACAGGAACGACAAAAGCAATTAAGTAACCTATGACAGAGTCAATATCAGTGATATTAAAAGCATCATAAATTTGAGTGTCATCAGCATGCTAATTGTAATGAAGTCCATATTTCATGAGCACATTGAGAACAGAACCAGCTCAAGTACAGATCCCTGGAGAACCCTGACTTTAAATTCAATCGAATTAGATTCTTTGTTTCCAGTTTTTACAATCTGCGGACTATCTGAAGTGCCAGAATAGAAGCACTAAATGGCAGTACGACTTATTCCAAAGGTTAGCAAAGAGGAGTTAGTAGAACGCTTTGGTCCAAAGTATCAAATGCAGCTGAAAGATTTAAATAAAGCCAAAATTTAAGCTTTAACCTTACCAGGCATTCACTGTTCCTTTTGGCTTTAGTCAGATGGACTGAAGTTTGCCAATAACTTGGGGTGCTTTCTTTATACACAGATCTGGATGCGAGAGAAATATTAATGTTTGTGGTAAAACTAATTCTCTTACAGTTTTGGCAGGGCATTTTTACATGATTAAAAAAAAAAATTAACATAAACAATATCCTCTCCATCAGCACCTGGGTCAATAGATTTTCTGGTTAGATTCACTTTATCTTCAATGTATGACCTAAGAGTTCTAGTTACTTGTGCTTTTATAGCTTCAATGACTTAGTTGTAGGTTTCCTTTGGTGAGTGAAAACATAAATAGTTACGGCCACATCATGCTGAAACTTGAAATGAAGCTAAATAAAAGGCTTTGCAAACGATGGCAAAGGTTCCCACATACCTAATATCAAGCCTATAATCTGGTTCCTTTATGGCTTCATTTATGGCTTTACATGATGCCTGATAGAGCATTTTCTTTCTGTGAATATGCCACACTTAACCATGGGATAAAACTGAGATATGCCATTTTACCTCAAACGAAAAAAAAATGTATTCTCTTTCATTGCTCTAAAGTTATAATGAAATTTAACAATTATAGTAACTTAATTCTTAATTTGGGAATTTTCGCATTGATTACCATATGAAAAAAGAGGAATCTATTTGCCTCAAAGGAGCTCAAGAGTATTTGCAATCAATCTCATGATGAGACCAGGAATCATTGACTTTGACAAATATTACCTCATGTATTACACAATCTGAACTTACCCTATCTAGGTTTCATGAAATTCAAATCATTCTAACAAATTGCACTGCAGTAATGTTTGATTGTAGTGGAGAATTTTCCAGAGTAGTATGGATTAGGCTAAATATAACTTTACCACATTTGATTTTTCTTTACTGAAACTCTGTGGGTGTTGACCAACAGAAGGTGATACTTTAGAGATTTGCCTGTTAAGTTATTACCTGTCAATGCTGCACTATCCAAAATTTTCTTCCCTTTAATTTTATTTTATATATATTTTTGAAAAGTTAAAACTTTTTCAATTACAGAAACCTTGACAAATCTTCTTTTGTCAAAAGCTCTTGTGGCCTGTGTGGAACAAGTATCAGACATTGACAGTGTTCTACTTTGGCTGTTGAATTTATGTAAGTAGTGAAAGAAAGATGATTTCTTCAAACAAATTAAACTACATTTCTTGGTTGATGTTTTTCTTTTTTTATTGAAAAAAAGATTAAGTTCTCCTTTGTCTCAATTTCCGAATTTTTCCCCCTTATATTACTTGCCTCTATTGTCTGCACATGCACATCCTTTTACATGTACTATAACTGGCAAAAATAGAATAAAATACAGATGATGCTTCTATCAATACATCAATTTAAAATTTCCTTTGAAAAAGACAATTTAATTCTCGTTTTAAATCATGCTCGTTCACATGCCGTTAAACAAAAAGGACACAATGATAGCCTTTGCTATAATAGCCTATCAGAATAACTAGTAAATTCCTGTCTCTTTTTTAGAAACTATTTTCCGAATGGATAATCTGAAATTATAGTTGTTTCAATGTTGAAAAACTATTTACTACATATAACAATGATATGACCTGTGAGTAGGGTTATGCTCATTGAGATTTAGTTTTGTGGAGTAAAGATTAATATTTCAGTTTCAGAATAATGGTAAGTTTGTCATCATTGAGTGATGCATGTGGCCAATGATAGATTTTCATAATAGGAAAACTCATGGAAGCTTTTCATCAGATGAAATGAATACAATTTCTCTAAGCCATATTAAATGTTAAGTTGAAAAAGATACTTCCTTTTCCTTTTTGTAAATAATAAAATGCCCTTATTTTTAAGTCAACTTATCGCTGAGCTTATTAGATGATATGGAACATTTCTTTTTTTTTTCATTTTTTGTACAGTGGCTATTCATCCTTCACCAGTGACATCCCACAGCTGTTATATCAATTTAACTGGCATTCTCCACCAATTCAAAGTGGAATTGCTTAGTAGTAAAAATCCTGCATATCACTCATGGTGCCCTCACCCATTATCTCTACTCCGCATCTTTATTAACTTGGGTAAGTAACTGAAAGATAGAGCTTGAAATTGGAATTCAGTAATACTTGTGACACCATTTGTAGAAATTCTATCACGCCAAAAATTATAACTAAATTATTAATAGAAAACAAACATACCCACAGCATTTGTTCAGCAATTGTTTTGTTATTGGAAAGCATTTTTAAAACTTAATTTTTATCTCTTTTATAATTGTGAACATATTACGTGCTGAAAACATGATTTTCAGCTTTTTTTTTTTACATTATGGAATTGTAAATTGATTTTTTTCAGTAACACTTACTTTTTCCGTAGGCTTTTTGGGGCTGGGAGATATTTAATGAGAAAACTCTTTGAATGCATGGAAAGCCAGAAATGAATTTGAAGCAGGAATAATGAAGATAAAAAAAAATGTGAGAAACTTACCCTTTCTTGGCAATATTTCTAGCACTTCCATTGGGAAGGCGTATGCGTAAAATTCACTATCATTATATTTTGTTTATCGAATTTAATATTGAAGAACTTAGTTTTATAAATTAAATCGGGTCATAAATAGCTTAGTATTTCAACTTTTGTCAACTTTAGACAGATTTTATTTGTATGGTTGAGAGACTATGGTAATTTTTGTAAGTATATATCTATATAGCACTCATACCTAAAACTTGACATTATAATTACTGCTGCTATAGAACCAAAAGTTGGCAGAACCATTTTCCAAGTTTAAACCATTAAACAATATGCACAAACACAGTTTTCTAAAATTAAAACATGGAACAATATCCATTTACATATTAAAATAAAATCTGCTATTTAAATTAATTCCAAATCAAAAGGCATCATGTCAAGAGATCTAAGTGCTATATGGCACACAGCTCTGCTGATCAATTTTTTAGCATGGCGTTTGTACTCATGGTTACTATCCAAAACAGTTGAGGCTTATTTAGTTCACGTAGAGATTTTTGTTGACATTTTAAAAACCTACTGGTTTGTTTTTATAAAAAAATATGAAGTGGATGTTGTTTCCCTTTTTTGATCTTAGTCATCTTTAGCTGATTTTTGATGTTTCTTAATTAAAGGGGAATGTACTGTAATCTTGCCCATATCTCCGTTTTTATCCTAAAAAAATTCTCCACAAACTGTATCCTTGTATTTTTGGCATAAATAGTTCTACATTCCTGTAAGGCAAGAGATTCAAACAGTTGAGCAAACACAAAATGCAGCTTCTCTTATTGGTGCCTCTCTATTGAACAAGCAAAATTTGAGTGAGTGGCTCTATAGATATAAATAACATTTGCTCAACCTGATTTCTTAGCTACAAGACATATAAATTAAAAAAAAAAACCTCCTTCTCAGCAGTCTCAATCATCTGTTTTTGTTTTAAGGAGCCAAACCAGAAGATCTTCTAGGAAATTACCATATATACCCGGAGGATGAGATAAGGTAAGCTAAAATTAAAATGGGTTGTTTAGAGTTTATCAATTATAGTCTAAACTCCTCAAGTCCTCAATGAGTTAACCGTTTAAATTTTTTTTCAGTTGATACTGCAGCTGAGTGTTTTGTTTTTTTGGTCATCAACAGCAGTATTTTTTTTCCCGAATTTTTCGTTATGTTTGGATGTACATTACATAAATTTCTATCTGCTGAGGCTGACATAAAATAAAGAAATATGAAAATTATAAATTTTTTTTCCTCTTATCAGTCATATTTTCAAAGTTTTTCATTCTTCTTTTGATTTTCGTTTCTCAATTTTTGTATTTTATGAGTGCTTGTTACTGCTTGCGATGCTTTGTATTTTATGTTTTTAACAGAACAACAGAGGCATCATAGCTGATGTAAAGGGTTTTGTAAAAGATGTAAATCATTTTGAAATATAAGGACTTCCCTAGCAAACCAAATTTCAGAAACGTGTGATCTGAAAGTTTGCACTGCATTCTCCATTGAGAAAATCAGGTATTAACTTAGAAATTCGAAATGGCTATACAGGTTTTGTAAGAAAATGAAATTGAAAAGACTTTGAATCATTTATGTGCAGAGAAAGTTTGAAAAATATCACTTAATGACTATCTCATAAAAAGGATAAACTAATTGAAGAGAAAGGATGGTCTCTTGTTGAGAGCTAGAATATGTGAATTTTATTAAACTTTCATGAGGATTTTTTTGAAATAGAGAAATCAAGGTACTCATTCAATCTTACTTGCCTCAAAAATATATTTGATTTTTCTTTCAGGAAGTTTTTAGCTGAGGAAAACGATGAAAATAATGACCATCAGGATGTTGTGAAAGGGTCTTTAAGCAAGGAAAATATACAACTAGTTCTAAAGGTTCTAGCAACAGCTTTACAAACACAGTAAGCATTTTTTATGCACTTTGTTTATGGAACTCTTGATTAGTTTTAAATCATTATTCACAAGATATAAATAAAATTCCCTACAGCTTTTGAATGTTGATCACACAAACCTTTCAAACATGTCATTTTTTTTTTTAAATTTATCTTTTTATCACGTTCATCTCTTTCAACATAATTCATTTTTTCCACCCAGACCTTTTTATTCCATTTTACTATTTTCCAGGATGTGCGTTCCCAAAGAAAGTCTCAACCAAATGTTCTTTATGATTGCGAAAGTGCAACTTGATAGTAATGTCAATAAGTAAGTTATAGAGAGCTTAAAAGAATCAATATGATCTAACTTGAAGCCATTTTTTCTTTTGAGATATTAGTATGAAATTCTTCTTTGGGGCAAGATTTCTTATGAATCAAAAATTTCAGACAACTTGAAGAGACAATCAGTGCATTTAAATGTTGACTTTCTTTAAAAAAGAAAGAGGTTTTATTTTAAATTTAAATTTAAAGCGATGCAAGAGTATTAAGATACTTAGTGAATTTCAAGACTTTAAGCATCAACTCACTTGTGGCTGAAGGTCTGGAGATAATTTCAAAATTTGAACGCCCGTGGCTTGGCTTTTTTTAGTATTTTTAAAAATTTGTTAATAAAAACCCAAACTAATCAATCTTAATCAAATTTTGAGACATATACTAGCAAAACATGCTGGTTTAAATAAAATCAACAACAATATCATATCTTAAAAGATGATTTTCTCAAACATGGCAAATTTTCATTTTTTTTACTCTTAGACCTAGATTTGGAACTAGATCTATCATTCTCTGAATCTCTGCTTTCATCAATTCCTGGATTGTAATCATCTTCAATCCTTTCAAGATCACTATCACTTTCGTCTGATTGCTCAAGTACTTCAAAAACGTTTGTTCTTTCTGATTTATTACTCAGTTTAGAAATCTGTTTTAGATTTAATTTTTCATTCTGACTTCTGGAGGAGTGGTGTCCCTTCCTGTCATAAATTAAAAAATGGGAAGGGGTATTGATAGGAAACTTTGTAAGGATGAGATAAATGGTTATACTACCCTTACGGATGTTTCCCTTGGCTTTAGCAAGATTAGTATAGGAGTTATCGTAGGTCAAAGTTCATCCGGTAGAGGCGAATGAAAGGCCCCAACCAACAAGAGGTCTTTCCCGTCACTGGAAAGGGAAACACAGAGTCAATGGTGCTCATTTCAAGTGTTTGGTATATAGATTATGACTGTGGCAATTATGGAACAAACCTCTGAATTTGTGACTTAAAGTTTAACTCAACATATATAAAAGAATCATAAACTTCACCTCAAATGACGAACTGTGATACCTATGAATTTATGGAAAGTTAAGAGTTTTTATATTAGCCAAAATTTGCAACATCTATCATGATTATGTAGGGAGGGGTAGACATAAAACTCTTTTAAAAATGTGATGTCAACCTTTTTTTTAGTTTTTTTGACAGGTAATCATATCTCTTAAAATTCCCTGGATCGATTATAGCATAATTACATTTTTGTTTCTCTTTTGCAATTTTTAAAAACACCTGAAAATAGAATATATTTGCAAAACATTAAATCTCTCTCTTATTAATTTTTTTAAGATTAAGAAAACAAGATGTTACCACTTCTGCAAATGTCTTCAGCTTTAAATATAGAAACTTTTCATCTTAAAATGTTCATTTATATAGGTTTATCAGCCTGGAAGCTCAGGAATGCTTTGGTGCCATCCTTCAGTGTTACAGAGATACAGACTGGCTCTCAGTGGTGAGTGATTAACGTAAATACAGGCTATCAAAGAAAATGTGAAGAACGTTATATTTTAAAGCTTGAACAATTGTATTGATTGGAGTGCAGTTTTTCATGCCTTACTGGTAATTCTCTTGTAGAGACCTTATTGAGGTAGAATGTATCTTTTTTTCAACAGTTCTTTTTTTAAATTGTTTCCCTTCTCTCTCAAAACAGATTCTTTTTGCAGACAACTTAGAAATTTTCTCTCACCACGGATTTTGCTTTCTCCTTTATATGTGATGAGTTTACTTATTTTAAGTAGTCCTCTTTACTTGAATGTAGATGTTTTAGCTGTTGTTTTTTTTTTCTAACTCCACGTTGCATATTCTTCCTTCTAATTTCTATGTTTGCCTCTATTTGAACAATTTTATTTAGTTTCTTTTAATAGTTCATTGGTTTTCATATCTCCTATGATTTTAAATGTTCAGAGAAAATGAAATCACTCTACAGATTTCAAAACTCTTTCTCTTTAACAAGAGCTAAATTATCTTCTCTTTAGCTTGGCTTGAACCACTTATATGTGCTGAATTTTTCCAAATTAATTCACTGTTTTACAATCTTGTTTTTTTTGGTTTGTTTCTTTAAATTGAAATAGCTATTGACTATTTTTTTTGTCATCAATATTAGCATTTCCATAGTTAACATTCCCCCTCATGTTTGGAAGTACATGAAATTTTTATTTGCTCAAGTGGGTATTTAATCTAGAAATGTACTTATTTTAACTTTTTTTTCCTTTTGTGTATGCCGTATATTCAAATATTTTCATATTTCTTTTGTGTTTATTTAAATGTTTAAATTTTAAGGTCTTCAAGCCCTTTGCACTACTTGCATGAAAAGTGACCTCATGGTGTAATAAACAATTTAAAAAAATATATAAAATAAAAAGACTTTCGATTTCCTAAGAAATTAAGGGTAATCCTATATGGCACTATTTTTGCATCTTTATGTTTTGCTTCTGATTTTCGAAAGGCATAGTTGATGTGCTGTGGAGCAGGTTTATAGACAAACGCAAAATCTCGAGGAAAATGCAGAAGGAAGGTCATAGTGGGCATTATTCAATCAATCAGGTGCCCTGCTATGTAGTGTGGGTGATCATGACCCACCATGCATCTCTATCCCTCATTGCTTTGAGTGCACCTGTCACTTGTCTTACTTTTAGCCACCTTTTCTCGCTGCTTTCCCCTGCTGCGTTTTCCTTTGATCATTTCAGTTGTCACAAGATGTTCTAGTTTTTCTCTTCTCATCACAATCACGTCCAAAAAACGATGTCCGACGTTTACATATTCTATTTTTGATTTATCTTGTTGCGTCAGCTTCTTGTAACATTGTTTCTTTTGATTTTTTTTTTTTTTGCAGTCCATGAGATTCATAGCATTCTCCATAGAAATACATTTCTGTTGCCTCAAGTTTCTTTTATAGCTGTTTTGAAATCGTCAAGGCCTCGCATCCATACATCAATATAACACTCCAGGCTCTTCTTTTTCTGTGAATAGAGATGTGTTTATTTGATATTATTGATTTCATTCACTGTAAACTCTTTTTTTTTTTTTGCTTTGTACTATCCTTGATGAAATTTCAGTGTTGTGGTGTTCATCGCTTCATATTGAAGTAATTAAGTATTTGAGTAGATCCCTTTGCTTGATTTTATTCCAGTTGATAAAGATGTTGATCTGTGAACTTTCATAGTTTCACTGACAACATTAATTTATGTCTATTTGCTATTGAATTCCAGTCTCTCTCTCTCTCTCTCTCTCTCTCTCTCTCTCTCTCTCTCTCTCTCTCTCTCTCTCTCTCTCTCTCTCTCTCTCTCTCTCTCTCTCTCTCTCTCTCTCTCTCTCTCTCTCTCTCTCTCTCTCTCTCTCTTTCTCTCTTTCTTTAGAAATATATTGCTATAAATCAGTCTATCGTTGACTGATGAATTTTACATTAAGTGGAGAAGGGCTGAATCATTGAATGATTCTATGAATATCTATGACTTGTATAAATAACACGGTTCGGTAATCAACCGTGTTGTGATTTCAGGTTTCACTAGCCCATGTCTGGGAGTGTCATTTTTAAATAAATATTTATTAAAAATAAACACAAGCTGTCTCTTATCTTAATCATGTTAACAATTTATTTCAAGTGGCAACGCTATCTTCCGTAGTATGCTTTAATAAGCTCCACATAGAATTCTAAAAACTGGCAGGGCTTAAATATTGGTTCTGAACGTAGCTTGTTCATAAGATGAAGATATGAAACGCCTCTCTCCCCCAACGCACAAAATTCTTGAGGAACGTTCAGATGACCCACCCACCCCCCCCCCCCCCCCTTCTCTCTCTCTCTCTCTCTCTCTGGGTCTAAAAGTCTAAAGAGACAGACACACAACTTTATAACTACGGGACTAAAAAAATAAATAAAACAAGTATAAATTTAACATAAAAACGTTTCACCTTTTATTTTGGCTTCATCTCTACATTTAAATGACAAATACAGGACGAGTAACAAAAGTTATACATTAAGTAGCCAAAGCTGGAGACAGATTGGACAAGTGGTTCGTTGTGGGACGGGGAGGGCGACTTGTTTCTATTCCAGCCGTAGTTGCAGGGTTTAGTCAGTGCACTGGCCTATGGTGCTGATGGCATACAGCGTGACGGAACTGATAAGGGTTTAGTTGGTGCTGATGGCATACAGCGTGACGGAACTGATAAGGGTTTAGTTGGTGCTGATGGCATACAGCGTGACGGAACTGATAAGGGTTTAGTTGGTGCTGATGGCATACAGCGTGACGGAACTGATAAGGGTTTAGTTGGTGCTGATGGCATACAGCGTGACGGAACTGATAAGGGTTTAGTTGGTGCTGATGGCATACAGCGTGACGGAACTGATAAGGGTTTAGTTGGTGCTGATGGCATACAGCGTGACGGAACTGATAAGGGTTTAGTTGGTGCTGATGGCATACAGCGTGACGGAACTGATAAGGGTTTAGTTGAGGTTAGCAACCTCTGTGGTTGTGTGTGTGTAGGAGAGGGACGTAGTTTCAGTAGGGCTGCTTTTTAATAAGTTAGGATGTTTAGGTTTAAAGGGACAGTAACAGTGGAGGTAGTGGAAGAAATCGAGGATGGAGTGTTTGGGTGGGCGAAGAAGAGGGGGGGGGGGGATTAAAAATGCATGTAGAATCTTAGTACATTCCATATTAAAGTTATCGCAGAGTTTATCTTTAAACATACCTAATCTCCGAAGCTGACAAGTGCCACACCCTGGATGTACTAGAGAGCACAAGAGAAAGAGAGAAAGAGAGAGAGAGAGAGAGAGAGAGAGAGAGAGAGAGAGAGAGAGAGAGAGAGAGAGAGAGAGAGAGAGAGAGAGAGAAATAAATAAATAGCAAAACAAGATATGAGAAGGATGACATTTCTTTACAATCTGGAACAATTTGCTTTATGCAAAACTGTGATAACTTTTATGTGGAATATACATGTACTAAGATTATACATACATTTTAAATCCCCTCAACACTTTATCCCCGATTTCCCCCACCACCTCCACCGCTACCGATCCTCTAAACACCCTAACTTAAAAAGCTGCCCTACTCAAACTACTTCCATCTCAATTAACACCTTATGATGAGTTCTCAAATGCGTCACGCTGTATGCCACCAGAATCATAGGACATCGCACACGGCTGCTTACAGAGCGCCACTTAGTTTGCCTGTCTCACCGGTAATAATTATGATACCAGTATTACCAGAGGAAATATTCAATGACCCATGACAGTGATGTGGCTCGCGAAGCCTCACTGCTGAGCTTATTTACCACAAATTTCTAATAATTTCATTATATTTGAAACATCAAGAGACTAAAAAAATTATATCGTTTCAAAGATTATTCAAAGCTCAATAAGACGCATGCATGTAAATGAATGAAGAAAGTGTAGCAGGCGATCCGTACTTGGGAAACAAAAATCCATATGTGTATGTTTATTGAAGGTCATAATTAATTAGATATTGTTTAATTTAATTAATTTACTGGATTTTTTTCCCGCAAATTATTGTTTCATTATTGAAAGTATAAACATTGCATGCTGATTCTTATGATGGTAGAATTGTGCTGGAAAGTAGGCTTGGAGAGCAGCTATTGAGCATTATTTCTTCCCTACTAGAGGTAGTTTTGTTATACAAAGACCCTAAAAGATTTGGAGTGAAGATAATTCTATCAAGTTATCTTGAAAAGTGCTTGAGGGTATAATAAATCTTTCTCCCTATTCAACTTTTCAACACAGTAATTAGGGGTTTTGCTAGTGATTTAGAGTTAAAGTTACAGACAAGGGGTGAAACACACTCTGCGTTATAATGCCTTTTCATATATATATATATATATATATATATATATATATATATATATATATATATATATACGTAAATCAGGCCTTCTTACTATATATTCTGATTTATGTTATGTTGCAATGCCAGCACATAAGCCACCCGAAGAAGTACCTAAATCAGGTTTGCTTACTATTGCATGCTTTGTTGTATTGCTAGCACATAAGCCAACCGAAGGGGCACCTAAATCAGGTTTGCTTACTACATATCCTGATTATATATGTTGTGTTGCAATGCTAGCAAATAAATCGGGTTTTCTATATGTCCTTATTGTTTATGTTTCGCTTTAAATTCAGCACAAAGCCACCCCTAGAAGCACCTAAATTTGATTTGGTCTTTATATATATCGCCATTTTGCTTGTTTAGTTGTATTGTCAGCACCCGAAGGGACACCTAAATCAGGTTTGGCCAATGCATATTCTGATAAATTTTTTTTAGTTGTTTATGCAGATCATCACATTTACTTCAGCTTTAGTCACTTCATATTTAAAAAAAAAATGGTGTATTTACTTGTTAATGCAAAACATAAATAGCTCAAAGAGACACCTGAAAGAGGTATAGCCACTAACTATTGTAATATTGTTTCAATTCAGTTCTAACTCTGTTTCATGTCCCAATCTATTTTTTCAAGGCCTTGATTCACTTTCTCATGCTCTTGAAACTTTTGTCCTCCAATCGACCGATACATCTTGCATGCACTTAACATCCGGGCATCAAACACCAAATGAGAAAACAAGTCCCTTATGGATCGGACAGGTCACCCAAATTGGCAGAGAAAGTTACACTTTCAGTTTAAAAAACCTTTGATCTTTTAAGCCTAGCCTCCGAACTCAAGCGATTCCCGTCATTTTATCTGCCCTATGCACAGCATTAATTTCCTGTGTGCTTGGTAATGGCTTCCATAAAAGCTATGTGGATAACAACTCTTTTTTATCTCGGCCAAGACAAGCTTACTATTACTGTGGTGCAGAATAAAAAAAAGAATTCTTAGCGAAAGATCATACGAATGCTTAAGTTGTTTTTTGTTTTCCGTTTTCGCTTTTGCCTTTTTTCCTGACCGCCGTTCCGCGGAGTAAGGTTATACAGAGATGATCTTTATTACATGAATGTTACACTGCTATAACTGTGCTAACTCTGTATTTTCTTAATATTGTAACAGGAACGAGAAGCTTTCGGAAACTACACACACACACACACACACATATATATATATATATATATGAATATTATTATTAGTGGGCCCGTAGAATATACAGCAAACTTCAACTTGGTAAGTATCGTTTACCTTTCCATTCTACGGGCTCACTTAATATTCATGAGGTCACCTGTGCCTTCTAAGACATAATAGTTAATACAACTTATACGATCAGGGCAGTGTGCCCTTAGTTATAAAACATCGTGACTTGGCATTTATTTAGCTTCGCCGGAATATGCTGGATACAAATGAAAATAGTAGAAACGATAGCTGATATGTGAATAATAAGTTGCAAATGATATAAAAGTCATAAGATATATTGATATAAGCGAAGGGTGACCTAAATGTGTAGCATACAGGACATATTGGACCAGAATTCATTGGTGTGGAAACATCGAGACATTGCATGGGAATTAAAAGAATCTGCTGTAGCAGTATAAACTCATGAGATGTAATTATTGATATAACCGAATTTAGCCACAGGACAAAAGTCTAGTAATAGAAAAAGCACGATATTACATCCGGCTCTGAAAAATTAGAGAGGTCTCCTACCCCTATCAGGTTTCTAGTTGTGGCATAGAGTTGTTCTGCATGTGAGGCAGCAGTAGGCAAACTACAGATAGGATCGGAGTGTTGTGTTGATGGCCACTGTATTTGGATTTGACGAGCCTAATCTATCAGATCAATATATCAGGATCGAAGTAAATTAAAGATCTAGAAATTTAGATTCAATGATCTAATCTTTCAAATCAATGTATCATCGGCATTCATATCAACCACTAACAATGTCAAGGTTTATTCATGATCATCACTGCTCATAACCGCTGCAGCAAAACAAGCTGAGTCCGCTACCTGAGTCGCGTCATTATGTTATTTTCAACTCCCTGGGTTTGCGATAAAAACGTTCAAAAGTCTGCGAAGACTTCCATCCAACCGAAGCTAAAGCATTGGCGGTATCTAATTTAACCGCAGTCTTTGTAGCCACAGCAGCCTGGCTACTGTGTGCGGAGTGTTTGACCGTATCAATCCGTGCCTCTGCCAGGAGCTGTTTGAACCATCTACTAAAATAGTCTCGGGACTAACCGCTTTTTTGTGGAGTGGACACACTCACCAAATGTTTATCAGACTGACGACAATCTTTTGTGCGCGTCAAGTAAAATGTTCCTCCTCTGTGGTGATGTTTTTAACATATCGTCTAGCACAAGAGATGCCCCTTGCTTAGTAAAAGACAAAGAAGTTAAATAAAGTGACGCGATGGTTTGCACCCGTTACCCAGTTTTGAGGGCAATACGCATGGTCGATTTGAGACAGAGTCTACGCTAAGGCAAATCGATATCATCACCAGTATGGATTTAACTACCGAAACATCCAGAAAATGCTTTTATATTTTAGGTATGGATGAAGCGCACCTTTCATAAAGAATTTCAATAGTTGTCTTCAGTCAATGTCAACTAAGAGGACACTGTTGACTCAGCAGAATTGATGCCACTATAGCTGTATCTTTTATTTATCATATATTACAGAAAGTACATCAATAATTTTGCGTCTCCTGATCCTGAGTGCCTTTTTCTGAGATGACAAATGTTATGAAATAACTTTTATATTGTTAGTGTGTAGACCTTCCCCAGGCTGGCATAATGGTGTTTAACACTTTTTGGTCTACTTCTTGGCTAATCTCTGCCTGAAATGAGACAAGTCATCGTGTGTAGTCTGTCAGCGATCGGGTGTCTCTCGATGGGCTTCCAGGGGTGAATCAAAGGAAAGAGAGGAGAGTTTAACATGATAGCTGAGCCGATTAGCATAGTCTGAAGTGTGTGATACCATGGCTGGGGTTTCCCACTTTGGGATTACAGTGAGTGCTCTATGGACATTGTCATGTCTCATTTCAGCTAAAATTTTTCCCTTGAAATGCTTTAATAAATTGCGCTGCAGCATCTGGGCGGAGGGACACATAATCGAGCAATTTATTATTTAAGCAAGTTGCAAAAAGATCAGTAGAAGGTGTGTCTGTGTTTTCATCTGCGCATAACAAATCCAAAGCATATTGAGTTGAACTGTCCATTCTAGATTGAAATAAATCTGTCGTAACAATTAGTCCGCTGTAGAGTTATCTTTGCCCACTCTATGAGCGGCTGTAAGCCAAATGCGGCATTCCTTAGCCAATAGAATACCGTCACTAGCTATCCTGTTACAAAAACGAGAGTGAGAACGGCCCATGTTGTTCATGTAAGAAAATGCCGTAATATTGTGAATATGAACAAGAATGTGGCAGTTATAAAACTGGTTGCAAAGGCTTTGCAATCCCATGAGAACTACTTTGAGTTCTAAAGCATTGATGTGCAATTTTTGGTTTGTGATGGACCGAAAATCCTGACTCGTGTCTGAATTGCCTAGGTGTGCCCCCCATCCCAATGTGCAGGAATATGTGGTCAAGGAAAAATGAGGGTTAGGCATGCTCCCTGGTTTTGTGGAACTGATTCCCTCAGTGAGTCACCATCACGTTTCAGTCTTACATTGTGGTGTGATGCGTTTATCAAAATTATAAACCTGATGTTTTAAGGCTTGCATTTTCGTCATTTCCATATCACTGTGAAATAACTGACCGTAAGGAACTGCTATCAGTGAGCCAATTAGTCTTGCCAGTTGACGGTTTAATGGGCGTCTCATTGATGAGGCTCGCCAGTTTGTTCTTTTTCTTTTTCATGGCTTTAGAGTCTAATACCAATCCCAAGTGGAATAAAGTTTGGCTTGGAATAGGAGAGGATGTGTCTGAAATGTGAATCCGAAAGATTGAATGAGCGACCTAGTGTACTGTACATGTTCTTTGCATGTATCAAAAGAGGCGTCCTGAAGGTATCAATGTAAATATAAACGTGTATGCCTGTAACCTAAAATGAGCCAAGACAGGTTTCATAATTTTGATGAAAACCCTTAATGAATCTTAAAAACTTTGCGGCAATGCATGAAAAGTGTACATGTATGTGATTTTGTGAAATTCAAACTTTGTGCTGTGTTCATGGATAGGAAGCGTAAAATAAGCATCTTTTAAATCTAAACTGGCCAGTTATTAGTTGTTCCGCATCTTCTGAAAGACACGTATCAAGGGTTTTCATCTTAAACGGACTAGATAAAACATCTTTGTTAGGTTCCTTCTCATTAAGCGTCACCCTAAACTTCCTATTGTCAGGTACTAAAGTACTCTCCCTCCTCAGAAAGTCTCCAACTTCAGTGCGCATGTCTCAATGATGACCTTCTCTTCTAAGTCTATTGTTTTCCCCATAGCCTCAGTTTCAAATACGTTTGATTTAAACCCGCTGGGCCTAAATTTTTTCTCTGGGTATGTTTAATGGCGCGCTGCCGGCTATTGTCTGGCTGCTGCAGTGACGTATTACGTTACTAATAATAGATTGCTGGGCTGGTGCGAAGCATCTTCATATAAGCTAAGGGCACCTGCCAGCAGCTGTTGTGTAGAGGGTGAAGAACTGTTACGGTCATCTGCTTTCGACCAGGCTTGTGTCAGGACTTTTGCAAAAGAATTTTCTGGACATTCTGTAGGCCCTTTGTCATGCCCTTTGACAGCTGAGGATATTTGTTGGTATTTTTTTAGTTTCATTCCAGCACCTATATCCGCTCACAGTTGGAGAGAAGTATGACATCAGCATCCAACTTTGCTCTTATCTCTTTATCAACTCGGTGGGCCAGGGCTCCCTTGATATTTTCTGCTACATCATGATTGATTTCAATCTGACCCACTTTGAACACACCTGTCAGTGTTCGCAGAACAGAGATGCTATCCGAAATATCGGATGAGTTAAAGTGCAGCATATCTGATTGAGGCACCGACGGGCCCACGTGGGGACACGTGTCGTCTGATGCCAGAAGATGAGGAATGGGACAGGAATGTTGGAGCTCGACCAGGGGTGCAGTCTCATGGGTTGCGTTTTGAGGAAAATTAGTATGCATAAGCCCTGGGTTGGTGCCTGCAGTCCCTTGGTCATATTCTTCATTGGCATCAAAATTTCGGAAGCACATCATAAGCTGTAGCATTCGGGGCAATTTAGACAACTCGTGCATTTTTTTTAATATTCCGAAGCTTAGAAAATGCAGCATTCGAAAGCAGTGTAGACAACTGAGTGAAATGCACATTTTTTCCCGAAGCACATAATCTGTAGCATTCGGGGCAGTTTAGACAACTGGTGCATTTAAATCGGTTATGAAATTGTCTCTTTTAGTCATGCAGTGAATAAGCATATCAAGTGTTGTAAACAAATACATGTATTATAGTTGTGAGATTTACAAGATTGCAGCTTTTAATCAGTTGAAACACTGAGGGAGAGAGTGAGCGAAAGACAGGTCCAGTTGTGTCGTAAATAGGAAAGAAACCAAGGATAAGTGTCAGCCTATGGGGCTGGTATCATACACTTTTTTCTTCTTCTTCTTCTCTCTCTCTCTCTCTCTCTCTGTCTCTCTCTCTGTCTCTCTCTGTCTTTGTCTCTCTCTCTCTCTGTCTCTGTCTGTCTCTCTCTGTCTTTGTCTCTCTCTCTCTCTCTCTCTCTCTCTCTCTCTCTCTCTCTCTCTATATATATATATATATATATATATATATATATATATATCGCTCTTTCGACTTTCTTCCTCATCTGCCTACGGGTGTCATAGGAAAGTTACCCACGCCAAGCGGATCCACTAAGCTGATCACTTCAAACTTGCTGAGTTTTCCCCTGAGGGGCGGTAAAATGCCGCCTCACGTTCAGGTTACCGTCCGACCGTGACGGGCCTGTCCCTAGCTGACCGTACTGATAACGAATTGTCGGAATGTGTGGAGGCCACTGAAGACAGATGCACATATGTCTTTGTCTCCACTACAAGGTGTGATACCTGAGCTCTTTTGCTATCGTGAGAAAATAACTGTTAATGGCTTTGCCAGGAAAGGAATAGAGAAATACCCGACAAGGGTGCCGGTGAAAAAGAAAGAGAAAGCGACAGAAAAAATGAAACTCTGTAGACTTTTCTGATTTTGGGTTCCATATGGACTTAATTTTGCGACGGGCAAGTAATTAAACAGAGATTTCAGGTACAATGCATAATATCTTGATGATCAAAGCTTAATGAAACATGAAGAAAAGATCCAAGTATCCTGTTACAAGATTGTCGTTATAGTTGCACTCAAACAAGGTCAAGACCCAAAGACACAGATCATTAGCATTTTAACTTTCATATCCTTAACGTTAGTAATAAACAGGAATATGAAATTAACAATTACCGGTAAGCAATATGATTGTATACCTAGCATGCAAGGATATCTATTGGTGTTAATTTTGAACGTCACAAACCAGCTGGGATCATCTAACTTCTAAGTCTGTGATTTTTTTTTCACCAAATATATCTATGAAATTCAATTGTTGCTAAATTTCTAAAAATCTGTCAGAGAGAGCACATTGGTCTTCAAGATTCCAAAGACCTGGCCAAACTCTGCTACATACCTTTAAGGCAGAATGTAGGAAAAACTTAGGTCATCCAGTTTTTGGGTTCCCCATGTCACCAACTGCGTTTTCTTATTGTTTTGTTTACACTTGTAATGTTGCAGCATAGACCTAGAGATCGAGAGTGATGGGCCGAAAAAGAATCCGATGGGCCTATAGACGTACTATGCAAGCATTAAACGGTAGAATACACATAATTATATCACTATTATATTATCAGATCTACTTCTGACTCTTGGACTTCGGCTAAAACACTATTTTTCCCCATGATTACGGCCGGCCCTCATTGATTTTCTTTTCTTTTCTTTATTTATTCCCCCCCCCCCCCTTTTTTTTTTTTTTGCGCACCGCGCTAGTCAAGCGAGAGGAGGTGGTAAACTGATTAGTTGGGAGGGATTGGCAGTCTCTGTATGTGATTAATAGAAACCTAGGAGATGTTGAACTAATTACAGAGATCGGGCTTTGCTGATGTTTTAGCATGTAATACTAACAGGCCCACATGTTTCAACTTTTGACTAACCTGGTTTATCCAGGCCTTGCATTGGGTCCAACCGTGGACCCAAATACGCATTTTATCGTCTCGCCCAACTAGAAAAAAACACATGCTATGACAGTTTATTCGGCTATAGTCTGCCTTTTGATTAAGGTGTTGCTAGTCAGATCTACAGTTGGGAGTACTTAAACTAGATTCCAGATTTGTACATAGGTAAAGCAACACAGGTAGAAGTCACGAAATAAGCAGAAGTTAAACTTGATTTTAAATTTAAGATACAGTAAAAAAAAACTCTATCATCTGGTTTTAGATGCAGGAGTCACTTCTTACCATGATGCTTTGAAAACTGGATAGAATAGAAGAGGTTTTAATAAAAAATGAATAAATAAATAAATAGTGAAGTGAGGAACAAGTTCAGCTTAAAGAGGTTATAGTAGGAGGTAGTGGTGAAAGATATGACCGTTCGTTTTGGTGATAGCTTTAAGAAAATGAACAAGCCGGGTAAAGCTGAAAGCTCTCTGCAGTCTATGTAATCTTGTCGCTTATGGAGGCAAAGGCAAGTTGGCCTTGAAACATCACATCATCACAGAAACACACGTAAAAATTGTTCAGACTTAAAGAGAAAATTATTAGTTAGGAAGTTTCTTTGGAATTGAGGACACGTTTTTCCCTCAAAAGAGATCAAAGTAGCCCGCCACTTAGCTAGCTCATTTGAGCATGGAAGTCACCGGTCTTTAACAGCCGTCTGTAAACCACCGAAGGCTAAACCCACCATCCCAGTATTAGACCATTCAGCAATAATGGAAGCAATGATTCTTAGTGTTTTGGAAGAAAATTCAAGGCCCTTTAGTCTTGCTCCAGTATCGATCGACTTAGCTAGAGCCTGTAGTTGAGACCCCAAGCGTAAACTGAGGTTCATTCGAGCGCTGCAGCATATGAATTAAAATATGGATTAGCAAAGACAGTAATGGAGTCGCTGGTTTTAGATCTTCAATGTAATGCGTTTTAATTGGATGTTGATCAAATGAACACTTATTTATTACTACACTAAAAAATTCATGCAAGTGACACTAGTGTAAAAAGCAAAAGAAGTTTAGCTCAGAAAAGACCGTTGATGAAAAAGCAGTTGTTGCATTAGTGCATTACTTAAGTTAAAAAAACCCAAGCTTTCATCTACCACTGTCTCTGAAAGTGAGGAGGCACTGACTAGAACAACTTCAAGGAGAATGAGGTTCTCTGCTCTGCCCTAGGCCCATGAATGAAATATCACTGTTCATCACTTTGACAATTTAGACCTTGGGCCCACCATAACCCCCCCTCCCCCCGGGGATTTTTGTTTTGTACACCCATATTTTCTGAAAGGTGACCCACCAAGGTGTAAGAAAATCGATGTTAGCCAAATGGAAAGTGTCATCTTCATATGGTTATCCTCTGTTGTTTACGGGGGGTTTGGCATTGTTGAAATAGGGGGGTGGGTTTTTTATTTCAGTCATAAACTAATTATTTTCTACACAAATGTACACAAATTATAGCTCATATGAAAGCTAAAATGATGCTCTTTCTTATGGTGAAAACAGATTTAGAAAATCTTTTACGGAAAAAATATGTATTGGTTCAAAGTCAGATTTTGTGTCAAAATGGAAAAAATTAAGATATGTCAAAACCGCTGAAACTAAAACTTTTTGTAGGGATTTTTCAACACCTGTATTTCCTGATTTGGTACCTCTCATAGTAAGGGAATATGGGTATAAGTTACTTTGAAAGTGTCATCTTCATGGGTAATTCCCCCTTGTTTACGTTTTTTTTCGCATATCTTCAAATAAGGGGCTAGGGTTCTTTTTTGAGTCATATCTCCACATCCGCTCAGAAAATGGGCACTTGTTGGTACTCAAATGAAAGCTAAAAAGCTACTCTTTCAGTGTAACGGGTTTTACGATGTCTTAAGCTAGTCAAATTTTATTTGCATTCAAACTAATTCACCTTCCGAAAACGTAAAACTGAAATATTCATTGTGTCTAAACTCAACATTACATGTTAGGAGTCAGCAATTTCTACCATTTCTAAAGCATCACACTCCAAAGTGTAGGAAAATGTGTGTTAAGTCGATTTTAAGTGAGACTGAATAAACTACATTGTATTACAAATGTAGATATTAAGGCGCATTTGTGCATTTAATAGTCCAGGCATGACATTTTGCAAATGAATGTGTTATAGGTGCAATACTTGACAAAATAATGGAGAACACCCATGTGAACTTTCTCAAGGAAAAATGCATGCAATTAAATAGTAATGTCATATAATAGTTAGACATAAGCTTTGGGTTTTTTGTAACAAACCATTATAAATCATCAGAATTCAAGAATGTTATGTGGGAACAATGAAACTTAGTAATGAATTCAGAATAATCACAAGAAATGGCCATTTTTGTACACAAGAGGGATGAGAAAATATTGTCTGTGACATTCAATTTCTCCATAATATGCACTTGCCCACATTTAAAATGAACCACTGGAAACTATGTATAAATATCAGTGGCTTCAAGTAGTGAATTTGTAATGTTGGCATCTCTCTCTCTCTCTCTCTCTCTCTCTCTCTCTCTCTCTCTCTCTCTCTCTCTCTCTCTCTCTCTCTCTCTCTCTCTCTCTCTCTCTCTTTCTCTCTCTCTCTCTCTCTGTCTCTCTCTCTCACCCACATACACACTCAAACACACATTCTTTTCGATCTGGATGAAACATTGCAGCAAGATCTTAACAGAAGCTGGTTAGTTTTCTTCTTCACTGTCACTCGTTTCATTGTCACTGTTTTCACTGTCACTGTCAAACTCATTTGAAAAACTGTCACAAACATCATCTTCATCATCTTCTGGCTGATAGGTTGACAAGATATCCACCAGATCTTGAGGAACAATGTCTCCTGCACACCAATTATAGTCAAGGTCTCCATCCAAGGTCACCTTCCAGCCATGCTCCTCAGCTGGTGGTAAATCTGGAAATGAGATGCTCGATTTCTTCCAAAGTAGTGTCTGATAATTCACACGCTTGATGTGCATTTGGAGAGTGGATCGACATGGAGGCAGCAAACTAAAATCGATTCCATCAGAGTTAGTCAGTACATTTCCAGACCCTGTTTGAAAACGTTGACGAACCATGTCAAAACGAAGCTTGTTCACATCTGAATATGTAGGTTTCCCATAAATGAAACAAACTGTTCCAAGTCAGACAGCAAGTTAGCACCTACAGCGTCATTCACACCAAGAGCCTCAAATGCAAGCAGAAACTGTGGTTTTGCTTTCATGAGCTTCAATGGCTTCATTTTTCCTCTTCGAAGGAATGCACTAGTGGTGTCACACCTTGTAAATGCATGAAACCCCAAAATAGCACGGATAACACTTTTGTCATGCATCTCAGCTAAGACAGATATGTTGATGAGTCTGCGATGACACCCTGTTCCAGTCTGTAAGAATAATGGCTTTGACATTTCATTGGCAAAGTACAGCAGTTATCACAGTTATTTTGGGCTGCATGAAAACAATGAAGTATAATGCGATTGTCCCCTTCTTCGTGAGATGAACACAGCGAGTGCACAATGGTTGATTCTGTTGTCACTCCATCTCTGCTCGTCAAACGGGTGCACTATTCTGCTGACGCAAACATGATTTCCCTGTCTTTGAGTTGTTCTGCATATTTATCATCCTCCCACAATTGCAGAAGTAGGTTGTTGAAATTTCTCTTGTTTTCATCATTGGATAAAAAGGACTTCACGTCTCTTGGGGTTTTTGTTGACTGTCCACGCAACAACAAGTGTTGTGTTTGGCTGGAGCCTCTTCTCATCCGCTCAAGACATTTGATTGATTTCACATTGTACGAATCTGTCACAAAATGAATACATTCAGCTTGGGGTAAGAGGTGGAAGATCTTTTCTGTCAGTTGGCCAAAAGTTTCGGGAATATTTTTAAGGGAGTGAAGCAGAGCATTTCCATCAATGATTACTTCTTTCAGTGTATTTGTATTGCTTGTGGCATCGGCAAGGGCAGCAGGGCTTTCCAGTTTGTGCATTAATACACTTTTGTCTGTTTTTGTGAGAAGTCCGTCTGGTGTTGCAAGGGCCCATGGAATTGGACTTAGTGGATATGCCAATACTTTTTGGAGATCCAACTCATGATCAGTACTTAGCATCAACAGCTCTCCAAAAATGTTCCTCTGTGCAACAATCTGTACTTTCTGTTGTTTTGATGTTTTTACAGAGACACTTTTCTGACAGTTTTGAAAGGTCTTCAGTGATGTCTTTTTGATAGGTTTGTGAAATGACTGCTCTTTCTCCACTAGACATTTTTGAACAAATTCATTAAATTGTTCCTGGCCCTTATAATTAACAGACAACAGATCATCTGAAACGGCTTCTGATGCTATTATTATTTTGCATATAATGTTGAGATTGCATATTACATCTTTGTTGAATGTTTTGGTTATACATTTTTGATAGGTAAATGTCATTTAAACCCATAAAATGTTTACTTCTTCATATAAGATTGATTTTGACTGCTGACTATTTAAGTTTTGCATTATCGCAAGGTAAATGTAGTTTGAATACAAATAAAATTTGACTGGCTTAAGGTATTGTAAAACCCGTTACATTATATGAAAGAATAGCTTTTTAGCTTTTATTTGAGTACCAACAAGTACCCATTTGCTTGAGCTAATATGGAGGTATGACTGAAAAAAGAAACCTCCCCCCTAGTTTGCACGTAGGACAGAACTGATTCATCATAGAAGACCATAATTCTATGAAAAAGACAATTAAAATCAAACTATCTCACATTTTCTAACACCTTGGAGTGCAATGCTTTAGAAAAGCTAGAAATTATTGACTCCTTACTTACAAGGTTTGGTTTAGATAAGCTGAATATTTCAGTTTTGCATTTTCGCAAGGCAAATGCACTTTGAATACAAATAAATTTTGACTAGCTTAAGACATTGTAAAATCCGTTACACTACATGAAAGAGTAGCTTTTTAGCTTTCATTTGAGTACCAACAAGTGCCCATTTGCCTGAGCGGATGTGGAGATATGACTCAAAAAACAACCCTACCCCTTTATTTGAGGATATGCAAAAAAACGTAAACAAGGGGGAATTACCCATGAAGATGACACTTCCAAAGTAACTTATACCCATATTCCCTTACTATGAGAGGTACCAAATCAAGAAATACAGGTGTTGAAAAATCCCAACAAGAAATTTTAGTTTCAGTGGTTTTGACATATCTTAATTTTTCCATTTTGACATAAAATCTGACTTTGAACCAATATATCTTTTATACCGTAAAAGATTTTGTAAATCTGTTTTCACCGTAAGAAAGAGCATCATTTTAGCTTTCATATGAGCTATAATATGTGTACTTTTGTGTAGAAATAATTAATTTATGACTGAAATAACAACCCCACCCCCTTATTTGAAAAATGCCAAAAGCCCGTAAAGAAATGGAAATAACTATATGAAGATGACACAATCCATTTGGCTAACATCGATTTTCTTACACCTAGATGGTCACCTTTGAGAAAATATGGGTGTACAAAAATCCTAAGGGGGGGGAGGGTTTCACCCGCTAGCCCACGGTCTAATTACATTTGCAACGCATAATCGTTTTCATACGAATTATGAATTTTTAAAACTAGTAACTTTGAATTCCTTCTCTCAGAAATGAATGGATCCAAATGTTTATTTTAATGTTTACTCGATTTTTTTATCTTGGCTTTAAGTGTGATATTGTTTTTGCTTTTATTTCTATATCCTCTTTCTAGCGAATGTAACAAGACTTTGTGAAAATGTTTGGTTTGTTTCAACATAGGCCTGTAAGCTTCCAATACCGTCCGCGTGTACTTTACATCAAGCTCTGAGGATAAAGGATTTTATATTCTGAAAATTTAGCCTTTGAAACCGAGTCCCAGTGAGCTCAGTGCTTGGTGTATATAGTCTAGATATTTAGGATTGAAATGAGAAGTTTTCTTGTGCTGCATAAGTAAAGCAAGGCCCTAAAATTGAGATTACATGTATGTAAGTTCACTTTGAAAAAGATTTTTTTAGAGTTTTTTCCACTAAATTTCAATTTTCATTGGTGGCAACCCAAAACCACTGAATACCATTTAGCTTTGAGTGCTTTTTCTTACTTAAAAAGCTTGATTTGCGCATTGCATGTGACATTTCTCTATCAATCTGTAGTTTTTCGGAACAATATTTCGCATCTTTAAAGGAGAATGGATTATTTTTATCACGAAGTTAACTGCACGAACATCACAAGATGGGGAGAGTTATACACAAGATGAGGAGAGTTATACAAAAGATGAGGAGAGTTATACACAAGATGAGGAGAGTTATACACAAGATAAAGAGAGTTATACACAAGATGAGGAGAGTTATACACAAGATGAGGAGAGTTATACACAAGATGAGGAGAGTTATACACAAGATGAGGAGAGTTATACACAAGATGAGGAGAGTTATACACAAGATAAAGAGAGTTATACAAAAGATGAGGAGAGTTATACACAAGATGGGGAGAGTTATACACAAGATGAGGAGAGTTATACACAAGATGAGGAGAGTTATACACAAGATGAGGAGAGTTATACACACGATGAAGAGAGTTATACACACGATGAAGAGAGTTATACACAAAATGAGGAGAGTTATACACAAGATGAGGAGAGTTATGCACAAGATGAAGAGAGTTATACACAAGATAAAGAGAGTTATACACAAGATGAGGAGAGTTATACACAAGATAAAGAGAGTTATACACAAGATGAGGAGAGTTATACACAAGATGAAGAGAGTTATGCACAAGATAAAGAGAGTTATACACAAGATGAGGAGAGTTATACACAAGATAAAGAGAGTTATACACAAGATGAGGAGAGCTATACACAAGATAAAGAGAGTTATACACAAGATGAGAAGAGTTATACACAAGATGAGGAGAGTTATACACAAGATGAGGAGAGTTATACACAATATAAAGAGAGTTGTACACAAGATGAGGAGAGTTATACACAAGATGAGAGTTATACACAATATAAAGAGAGTTATACACAAGATGAGGAGAGTTATACACAATATAAAGAGAGTTGTACACAAGATGAGGAGAGTTATACACAAGATGAAGAGAGTTATGCACAAGATAAAGAGAGTTATACACAAGATGAGGAGAGTTATGCACAAGATGAGGAGAGTTATACACAAGATGAGGAGAGTTATGCACAAAAGAGGAGAGTTGTGCACAAGATGAGGAGAGTTATACACAAGATGAGGAGAGTTATGCACAAGATGAGGAGAGTTATATTCAAGATGAGGAGAGTTATACACAAGATGAGGAGAGTTATGCACAAGATGAAGAGAGTTATACACAAGATGAGGAGAGTTATACACAAGATGAGGAGAGTTATACACAAGATAAAGAGAGTTATACACAAGATGAGGAGAGTTATACACAAGATGAGGAGAGATATACACAAGATAACGAGAGTTATACACAAGATGAGGAGAGTTATACACACGATGAAGAGAGTTATACACACGATGAGGAGAGTTATACACAAGATGAGGAGAGTTATGCACAAGATGAAGAGAGTTATACACAAGATGAAGAGAGTTATACACAAGATAAAGAGAGTTATACACAAGATGAGGAGAGTTATACACAAGATAAAGAGAGTTATACACAAGATGAGGAGAGTTATACACAAGATGAAGAGAGTTATGCACAAGATAAAGAGAGTTATACACAAGATGAGGAGAGTTATACACAAGATAAAGAGAGTTATACACAAGATGAGGAGAGCTATACACAAGATAAAGAGAGTTATACACAAGATGAGAAGAGTTATACACAAGATGAGGAGAGTTATACACAAGATGAGGAGAGTTATACACAATATAAAGAGAGTTGTACTCAAGATGAGGAGAGTTATACACAAGATGAGAGTTATACACAATATAAAGAGAGTTATACACAAGATGAGGAGAGTTATACACAATATAAAGAGAATTGTACACAAGATGAGGAGAGTTATACACAAGATGAAGAGAGTTATGCACAAGATAAAGAGAGTTATACACAAGATGAGGAGAGTTATACACAAGATGAGGAGAGTTATACACAAGATGAAGAGAGTTATGCTCAAGATAAAGAGAGTTATACACAAGATGAGGAGGGTTATACAATCTCAATCGTTTGGCAATACTATAAGTATAATGCTGCTTTCAGGTGCTGTGTCACGTTAGGTGTCATGGAAGTAACGTACGGTGGCCATTACTTGTAAATATAACTCCAAAGTATTGGAAAGCTTTGACCTTTTCTCATTCTTATCATTTGAGATTGAATTTGCATTCTTTTCTGCCTCTTCCAAAGCTTAATATTTTAGAGCAATAATAATAGTTTATATTTGTGCCAGCCCTAAGTAAAGTCTTTACAATTTGGGCTGAATATCATGCTATTTAGATCATTTAAATATAAAGTAAAAAGCAAAAAGGATAAATTGCAACGTTGCCGTATTCTAATATTACACACACACAAGTTTTAGATTCAAGACCATTACATCGGAAACATGGCTTTACTCCTGAACATTTACTTGACTTAAGCCTAGGAATTTGCCCGATGTTTTCTTTTAATCAGTTTTATCAGTACACCGTCTCTCCGACTGTGTCGTAAGCTTTTGCTAAATCTAAAGATGCACAGTTTCTTTCTGTTTTTCAATAAGTTGAGAAGACAATGGAGAGAGGAAATGTGGCTAATGGTAGATGACATTTCGGGGTATGAGAACATTAGCGGAAACTTTAATGTTTTCGTATAAATACATATAATTATATCGTCAACATCTGCCTTTCCTTTCTTAATGTTATAAATTGCTTTCACAATTTCTTCTTTAGTCATAAATGTAATAAGGGATTCATTAGAGAAATCTGGGAAGTGAATACTCAGCTAGATCGAAAATGATCTTTCGTTGGTGTAATAATTCGTTTATACCAGTATCAGCAACAACAAAAATATCACTTTTGAACAAGCAAGACAATATCTTTTTTTTTCTTTAATGATAAAATTCATCCTTTTCCCAAAGTAAAATGTTCTTTCTGTTAAACATGTAGAATGATAGCAGATAATAAAGGAGCACATCATAATTGGAGTAAGCGCAAATTGCGCGGAAACAGGTATACTCAGGCTTTTTTCTTTTCCATATTTATCAAAGTTGTACAAAGTAGAGCTATCCCGCTTACAATTCCGCATGACGCAAAAATCCAAAACCATCCCAGGGCTTGAAGCAGTGGAGACACTGTGAGGGCCGTTACGACGGATGTCACAGTCGCAGCAGTGTAGACTAACGCGAAATTCGTTGCAAAGTGTGAGGGGCCAAACAGTAGCAAGGTTCCTGTGGCGGCCAAGGTGTAGGTGACACTATGTACGCTTGCCAAGCTTAGAATTAAAATCATGTACGCGACACCGTTCACCTGAGGAATAAACCACCAAAACATGCACAGTAAAGAGTTTATAGAGAGAGTGATGATCATGCAGCTTTTGATTCCAAGTATTTCCCGGTCCATCAGACTTCCGAAAGTTATCCTAGCAATCGAAGCAGTGACTGGAATAAGACTTCCGACTAGGGTCAAAAACCTGTCGTTTTTAATATACAGGAGTCCGAATTGTTTGTAGTAATTGTTCTTGAGAATCAGGCCATACATAAGCGCCACTACAAACAGCCACAAGGCCCTAAAGGATCCTGTTTTTAAGGCTTCTAATGGTTTATATGAATGAGGTAATTGTTCAGTGGATGCAAGTCCTTCTTCAATATCATGTGAGATTTCACCAGCAGATTTAACTGCAGTAGATTGTTTATCAGAAATATTGTTTTGCAAGGAGATGGACTTTTGGGATTGGTCTCCTGTGCGGTCTATGGATAGATAACGAAAAGGCTGCTTGCCGCTGATATCTTTACTGTCAGTGCTCGGATTATGACAATCCGTGTTGTTTTGCTCATGGTTATCAGAACTTTTCTTAAAGCAAGCATTATTTGTATTTGCTTTCTCTGTATCATTTCTTGATTGAGACGAGGTATTTTGGAGAGTCGATGGTGGATTTGATACCAACATATTTCCTATGAGTTGAAGACCAAATGTCATGAGACCTAAAATGAAGACTATTGTCGGCACACGTTCCAACATCGCCCGCTCTGAAAAATAGGTTTTATGGCCGATTACGGCATCCGGCTTTAGATTTTTGGGGTTCACGTAGATAGTGATGATCTGATTTTGCAAAATTGAAAGAATTGTTGGAGCGCTGGTCACTGTTGCTACAAACAAACCTTTGTTTTTTCCAGCCCAAGCGTTGACGTACATAAATGCTGTGCATAGACTGGTGCCCATACCCATTCCGTTGAGAAGACCCATTAGCAGCGACGTCTCAATCACAGACACTCTGATGGTCCAGGCCGATGAGATAAGTCCAATGTTGCAAATGATCATCGCAAAAATTCCTGCCCATCTCATACCGAGGTGTCTGCATATCGGCCCAGATAAACAGAGTCCAGGACAAAAACTCGCAGCATACAGATTTATAATCCACTGAGAATCGCCATCAACGCAACCTGGAAAACAGTACATATGGAAATATGATTCCATATATGCTGAAAGATTCCCATAATTCCACATGAAGCTCGACGGCGCTGTTAGAAAATGGGCCCCAATGAGGGAGGCAACTTTACCAAACTTTTCCTTTCTTTGTCCCATGTCAAAAAATGGAGCTGCCTGTTACTAGTGGGAACTGGTAAAAGGAATTTAAGCGTCACTGTGCAATGTCACTGTGCCTTGTGCAATAAAATTAAAACTATGCAACAGAAAATCCAACTGAAAAATAAAAAACCAAACAACAAAACACTTTTGAAAAACGGCAAACACTGAGATTCTATAGACTTAGCATTGGCGAAAAACAAAGTGTCCTTTTATTCCTAACAGATTTCGCTTATGTAAATACATTTTATGCTAATATTTATGAACCCGTTTTTCAGATGACGTGCAATTAATATGCGGGTAAGGATAGAAAAGATAAGCCTGAGCTATCAGTACAACGAATCTTATATTTTAATTACAATATTCGTACCCTCAGTATTTGCATCGAACCCAGGGCTAAGTTTGATCAATATTCTGCAGCAAGGATTTCACGATTATCATAGACCATAATTATAAAAACCAATTTATGTTAAAATCACAAATTCATCTCTTTACAACAAGTGCGAGGAACACCCCCTTTCTATTTATATACTTGAGAACAGGTGGCGCCTTTTCGGGCACATACTTAGAAGAAATATTGAAATACCTGCTAATAAATCAATGAACAGCTATTTCGCCACACACGGAAAAAAGTTTCGGGGACGCCCTTTAACAACACTACCAGTCGTCCTCAACAAAGACCTATCAAGATTACAAGAAAACACATTGCAACTCACAACTAGGGAAGACCTCGAACACCTAAGATGCATCGCCCAGAACAGACAGCAATGAAGAGAACTGTCGACGAGAATCTGAAAAGCTGCCGAAGCGCCCCCGTCGGACGACTGAGACGCGGAAGGCCCTAATATCTAATATATATTTATGTAAACTGCACAAATGTGTATGTGGGTGGCTGTTGTCTATTATTTCCTTCTTCTCACGAAAAATTTGAATAGGTGAATGATATGGCTCTGTTTTGATAACAGCCGAAGAAAATAGTACTGTATTCTTAGCTTACTTACATATTGTATGTCTCAAGGCATTTCATTCATGTTATAATATAGCGAAAGTTTAGTAGGTATTCAACGGGTTGCTATCTTTTTAGAGTAAATTACACCTGTGATACCGTCGTGAAAGAGTGTCCTAAAACATAATGTTGTAGCTATAATGGTGCCTAAACTACTTTTCTTACGCGCCGCGCGAATTAACTAATAAGTGGTGCATTTTTGGTGGAGAAAAATATTTGATCAAGCGCTGCTTTTTCTATTTTTACGCGAAGGTACCAGACCTGTGTAGACGGCTCCACGACGTGTCCGACCACCACCACAACCGAGTGCATCTTACAGACCTCGTGCCGGGCACAGTCAGGGGTAGCTTCTTGCAAGTCAGGCTTAGCTATGTCTGCCTTAGAGCCCTCCTTCTGCCAGACGACAATCAGCCGAACGATGAGGAGATTATCAGACTGAAGGTGAAGCTCAGTAGACTCAACTCAACTATGAACGAATAAATTAAAAGTTCTGTGTAGGTGCGAAAAGACGGCGGTACATCATAGGCCTTCTAAGAGCTGAGGTAGCTAAGAAGAAACCTAGGAGTCAATACAGAGCGTGTTGTAAAATCGAAACTCTTTAGTCTTAATAATAGTGACCGATTTATGAGTCGCACCTCTTATAAAATGTTGTAAACATCATCCAATATACATTTGAAAGAAATCTACATCTATAATTTTATTTATGCTATGTGATGTATTTCTTCATTTAACTTGTCTGCAAAACTTCAAATTCGAGCTAAATGAAAAACATGGTTTTTAATGTACGGTTTATTTTTCTTGAAAATGAAATTTTGATCATGGTTAAAGAAATTAGGTATCTTGTTTATCTATCAGACTGGTCAAGTGAATTGATAATGATTAACATTCACCAGCTGCAGGCTTGAGATTTTCTATTTGGGACAAACAGAAAAGATATCAGTTTTCTTTTGCTTAGCGGCTAGAGAGATATCGTGTCCTCAACACTTTGCTATATCATGGAAAAGGCTAAATCAGCTTGACCTCGCAATTTTGATCTCATATTTGAAAGGTTCAAATAATTTGTTTTTGCTCGAAATTTCACTTTATCAAGTTACTTTGGCGCGTCAGCCTTTTTTTTTTTTTTAATTTTGAAACGAGGCTAATATCGTAACCCGCTATTTCAGGGAACCTTGATAAGAATCTTTAATGTACAAAGCGATTTTGAAATGAAAATTTGAGAAAAAGGACAAAAAGAAAATTTAATTGAAAAAAAAACAAAAAAAAACCAGAAACCATATTGAAGCGGTAATGCTATTGGATGTGCAGATCTGATGTTTCTACCCCTTTCCAAGATGTCTTGTAAACCTGACAGCCTATGATTTCCTATTCAAACATAACTACTCTTTTTTAAGAATTAAATAGGGGTAGTTAAATTTCATTAAACTATTACAATCTTCCAACTACCACTGAAAAGCATTTTAGTGCAAGGCACGACTTGCTAGACCCGTCAACAAATGCCAACAGGCTCTATTAATGAATATCTAGGTGAGACTCGGCTCCTCCTTTGTGTACTCTCTCTTCTTTCAGAAGTTTATTTTTGAACATTATTGCACGATCAGCCGGCCAAACGAGACGTGTAAATTTGTGTAGAGTTGCTCTAGGAAGTTTTTTTTTTTTTTTTTATATACTGTCGAAGAAGCAGATTCGGTTATCTTACAATGTGTAGTAAATTATTTAAGCAGCAGCCATTGATCATATGTTTTTTTTTTTTCATCCTACTACACTCCATGCTAGTACCATGCTAGTTCCCGACATTCAAGCCTTTCCTTACTTCCTGAGCCACATGTGTTTCTATGTCATTTGCTGTAATCATTATCTTCTTAATTTACATTTTATCTATTGTGGGTGCGTTCCATTTTTATTTGATTTACTTTCAGATCGATTTCGTTTGCTACGAAGATATCCAGACATAGTCTTTTAAAAGACCATTTAATTTATCAACTTCATGCTCTAGTTTTCTTTTAGTTTGAAGCAAATTCAGAGAAAAGACTAGTCCTTATGGATCCAAAGCTTCCAACTGTTTCTCTTCGGAAACTCCCTTAACATTGTCGTTTGAAGCCTGTCTTTGGTTTTCCAACAGCTTACTGTCAGGTTGTCCGTCTTTATTTGTATTCCGTGACACTGATGTCTTGCCTTTAGACTTCCAGGCGGGCCCTAACTTCCTCGATTTGTCGGCAATAGTGCATCAATCTCTCTCAGTCTTGTTGAGTTAATATGTTAGCTTAACTCTTACTCCGTTCGGAGAAGTCATGATTTTAGCTCGCAGGGTATGGACTTCTTGTTGTCATCAGTCTCTTCAAGAGGCTTCTGCACGTCCAGTGAACTATCCCAGAAGTCTTTCGTGGTAAGATTCTCACCGTGAAGATAAAATAAAAAATTGTGAAAATAAATTTCTCTTTGGAGCTGTTTTGCCACATACTTCTTAGCGTTCTTCCGAAAGAACATTTAGAGATTTTCAAGTCTTCGCACACTAATGGCCGTCCTTTTGATTTATAGCATTGGCCACATGACTTTATGCATTTCTTTTGAGTTGCCAGCTCATTTGTCTCAGGCTTAGACCTTTTTTTTCCTCTTTCGACAAGAGCAGGATGGTTCTGATAATAGTTAAATACTCAGATACGCCGCCTGGTTTGCGATTAATGCAAATAGTTTATAAAGTCACGCTGTTCTGTCCCTCTATCCTTGAATATCCAGAGTCGTTGATCTTTCACCAACTCCTAAAAGTGCATTCGAGGAAAAGAAATCACTCACCTAGTTATATTTTGAGCATATGTAATGTGGTGGAATTAGATGAAGGTTCATGATGCTGGTTGGTTTTCAACATCCCGGTTTCTTATGCAAAACTAAGAACCAATCTGTTATTTGTGTCGTATTCAAATTTCAGGCTCAAAATCTTGTTAAAGATACAGCACTACCAAGTTAATGTGTTTGAAACAAATGTTGATGTTAAGAGAAAGTGAAAAGTTTGTCTAATATTAGTGGAAATGGTAGTATTTAAAACAGCACCCTCATAAACCATCATGATTTTCTAGGTAGCTACTAAAAAATCAACTTGTTTTTTCTTTCTCAAACTTTAGTTTAAAGGAACTTCATAAGTATTCAACAAACCGGCTAAAAATTTCCACAAAAAGTACGAAGAGGTTCATTGCTCATGGTATTTTTTGTTTTGCTCTAGCTTAATATTCAGCGTTTAAAAGAATCTAAAATAGTTTGGGATTTTACAAGATTAAGATCAACTAACAATTTTCATAGATGGATGTCAATCAAGAAAGTACTCTGATATGCAATACTTTAGATAAGACTAAAAAAAATGTTTACAAACTTGAAGAACAGTACCAAAGACTGTTTTGTAAAAGAATACAAAAAGGATAATAAAATGTCAAAACTAGGCTGAAGTATGTGAGCTCATTAATGAGGACATAGTTAAACGTGACAGGATTAATGTAACACCCAAGAGACAAGTATTTATAACCTTCGAAAAAATACACAAACCGAAGTTTAGAAATACAAGCTGAAAATCCTGTTTTCTGAACGGGCCGCTGTTGTCAATTTGCTGGGCCTGGGATGCGTGTATGCATTAAATAGGTTTATAAATGGTCTTGATATCTATCCCTTTACAGTTTACTTATACGATTCAGGTATATTTCTCCACCTATCCATCTTTAGCTATAATCTAGATATCTCGATAATTCTTATTATAAACCCAAAATTATCATGCAGCACTTAAATCCTTCTGGACAAAAGAAATGGACATATTCTATACTTTCCCACTTTGTTTTTAGATAGTTTTAAACGCTTATTAGAAGGCTGTGAATTTTCGTATTAAGTGCATAAAAGTGCACTGCCTAGCGCAAATTCTTAGCCGCGCAGTCATTTAACCTACATGGTGTAGAATGTTGAAAAAACCTGTAATACCAATAGGTTTGGAATAAACAAAATTGTTGTTCTAAGTCTAAAAGTAAAATCTAGATCTTAACCTATTGATCTGAGTCAAGTTGCAGATAATACCTAGGCCCTAGATTTAGAACCTATGTCCAAGCAACTTTTTAGAGTCTTTATTAGATCTCACACCATAGCATGTAGACCTAGAACTATTTCAGACGGCTTTACATCTGCCGCCGCCTACATTGTATGCCTACTTCGAGTTTCATTCCTGCCATCTCTGCCCAGCTGTGCTTACAGGAAATAGTTCGCACATTCACCTTTTTTTTTTCTTTAAAGGAAATAATAATCACGTTTTTGCCTTTAATTTTCGAAAAAACACTATTTTGTTGAAAAATAATATCACCACTCCAATCTTTAGGGCAATTTATAACTTTATGACAAGTTTTGACGTTCTTAGGTGTTCTAGAAAGGCTCGGTCAGATGGTCCTCATTTTTCGCATAGCTCCATATATAAGGAGTTTTGTGTTAACATGAACTTATAAGAGCGAGTAAAGAAATGTTTTTTTTTTTTTAAGAATTAAAAAAAAATCTTTTGCACTGTATAAGCCCATACAAGCATTGCACAACGGATGAACACACCTACTATCTTTAACTACGTTAACGAATATCAGCTACAAAATAAACTCTTCCATATTTAAAGATCTATTTCAACGATGCACAATACATCGGCTCAAACTACACTGGAACACGATTCGGTCGAACACGGATCCCTGAATATCACAAATTCCTTTAACACTTTTCTTTTCCCATTGCCATAATTCCTCTTTGACTTAGTTTGAGTCTTTACTTTCTCTACTTTTTCCTCGAACTCGTGCGAAGTTATGTAAAGCATTCATCGAGCAATACATCGTCAAGCGTATGACCAAAACGAAAAAAAAAAAAAACACAAGGTACATCGCAAATTCCACACCAAATATTTTTTGATTGCGAAATTTGCCCAAGATCACATTTTTAGATCTATCCAACATTAACACTCTTACAGCTGACTAACAATCTCAATAACACACTATCCTGCACCCCTCCAGTACTCGGGCAAATTTCAAGACCTCTCCAATAAACAAACAAGCTCAGCGAGTCTCTGTGAGGCAGATCACTAAGCAACAGATAGACCTACGCCTTAGCCTTTAATCCTCGGACGATCGTTAGGGTGAGACTTCAGTCACCCCCTCCCATCCCCATAAGCCGTACTGCCACAGGTCTAGTGCGATGCATCTAGCGCCAGCTGTCTGCGTTAGCGACTGTTAGATCTATCGGTCTTCAAAGGGCGTTAGCTACTGTTAGATCTATCGATCTTCAAAGGGCGTTAGCTACTGTTAGATCTATCGATCTTCAAAGGGCGTTAGCTACTGTTAGATCTATCGGTCTTCAAAGGGCGTTAGCTACTGTTAGATCTATCGATCTTCAAAGGGCGTTGGCGACTCTTAGATCTATCGGTCTTCAAAGGGCGTTGGCGACTGTTAGATCTATAGATCTTCAAAGGGCCGCTTCCGAACAAACTATGTCTGTCGCAGTGTATATTTGAACACTGCCTATCACTAAGAGTCAACGCACACCAGAGCCGTGCTGTAACGGACAGCCCGTATCAGCCAGTCATCACTTGATAGGACAGTCTACTTCCGTTTGCAATAGCAGACGCGCGTCGGACCCACAAGCCAACACGATCCTTGCCATATGTTATCGCGCGCGACATCCTGTGTATTACAGCCCTGTCATAAAACTTGGCCTGTGTCGGCCTGGGCGCCATCTTGTATCGCTCCTCCATTCATAACTTTATACTGGGGGCCTAATTTTTTTTTAAAAGCCTTTTCAACTGAAATTCTGATACTTAAAGTGCCTTCAGTGCTTTAACCTGAAGTTTGATATTTCATTATATGATGTCTCGGTGTCATTATCAATTTCCTTAACTGTTTATTTGTATTTAGGGGAAAAAAGTGCACTGTTATAAACTGTAAGAGCGGCCATGCCAGTCAGAAAGGGAAAGAAAATGAAACGGTTATTATTTATGGTTTTCCGAAGGACCCAACTGAATGTCATAAATGGATCTCCCTAACAAAGTTGAGAAAGTGACTGAACATAGGAGTATGTAGTCGACACTGGTCCGCTGATAATCCTCACATACGAAGAGGAAGATATCTCATACCCTCTATGCCTCCTTCTATTAACTTCGGTGAGATACCTTCATCATCCATCCCAAGCTCATCCAAAAACTCCTCGCCCTAATAAAAAAAAAAGTCCTCAGTGAAAACAGTCAGAGCAATTGATGAACTTAATACATTCATAGAAGAAAAAAGTTTAACTTTGACACTCTTAAGGAAGCCCTTCTAGAAAGATTGCTTCTCTATCGACTCAGTGGTTGTAATGCAGATAAAACAGTTTACACACTTGCCAGCTACAAGTACAATCGCGATGGTTGTGTGCATGAATATATACTTCCATATTAAAGATGCAGAAGCAGGAGAGACCTTAATTCAATTTGACGGCTAAAAAGATTTTAAATTGGTTCCACACCCTAATTTTCCCAGTAGCTCTGTGAATCAATGGGATCATCTAGAAGTTGTCCTTCATGTTTACATTGGAACAGGTCAGTACTGCCCATCATTCTGAACTGCTTTAAATTTTTCTTTAATCTCTTACATAGTAGTATTAGTACCGGAGTAACACTGCACAAAATCCAAAAGGAAGTCCAAAAATGGAATTAAACAACACATTATATAAGAGCTATACAGAAGTTGATAAAGGAAAAATATCCTTTTCGAACATCTGCAAGAAATATGGCATCCCTAAGTCAACTAAGTCAAGCTACATAAAGAATAGGGATAACATGGAAAATGTAGACTGTCAGCCAGACAGAAAGCGCCCGAAGCTTGTCAAGAATGAAGAGATTGAGAAAGCATTGTTTCAATGGTTTAAGGAAGCGAGAGCAATGTCTTTTCCAGTATCTCGCCCGATTCTGTTTTCCGAAGCCGAAGCTGATTTTAAAACCAACTCGGGTTGGATTGATCGCTTTAAAAAACAATAATTATGGAATCTCTTACAAGACAGTGTGTGACGAGGCGGCAGCCGCGTGCAGTAAAAGCGTGGAGGAGAAGTGGTGAGAAGATCAACTGAAGGATGTGCTGTCAGTTTCGACCTGAAGATATTTACAATGCTAATGAGACTGGGCTGTTTTTCAAATGTTTGCCTAATAAAACGCTGCCACTTAAAGGCGGGACTTGCAGTGACGGAAAAATACCAAAAACAAAAGCTGACAGTGCTGGTAGCTGCTAGCATGTCGATTGAAAAGTTGCCATTGCTTATCGTCGGCAATTTGCCAGACCTCAGTGCTTTAAACACTGCAAACTTGATTGTGCATCTAACAGCAAAGCATGGATGACTGCCATCCTGTTTGAATCAGGAGTTAGAAAGTTGGTTTGCAGTTTCCATAAGGTGGACGACAAGTTGCTCTCATCATCGATAATTGCCCTGCGCACCCATGATAGACGATTTGAAAACCATAAAAATTGTTCGACTGCCACCAAATACAACATCAATCACACAGCCCTGCGATCAAGGTTTAATTGCAGCGCTTAAAAAGCATTACAGAAAGATAGTCCTGAAAAAGCTAATGGTTTACATGGACGAGAAGCAATAGATAAGCTCCTTTGATATGTCAGTACTCTATGCCATATATGACCTTCGGACTACTTGGAAAAAAGTGAGGCAGAACAAACAATTCAAAACTGCTTTACACACGGTGTATTCACAATGACTGAAGATCCAAGTCCTGACCCACGTGAGGAAGATGACATTAATACGGGCAACTTGTTTGAGCGTTGTCCTCTCTGCTTCCCAATGGTGTTACACCAGACGCATGTTGGTTTTTTTTTCGATAGATCAAACGGTCTACACAACTGAAGAGAAGTCAGCACAGGAAATAATCCAGAGTCCTCAGGAAAAAGATGAAGAGGAAGAAGAGACGGATACTCAGTCTGAGGATTTAAAACTACCAAGCGCACAGGAGGCAAGACAAGCTATCAAAACTCTTCGAAGCAGAGGAGAAAGGGATAGCTATGGATTGTCAATTGACATGTTAGGAGAAATGCCTTCCACAGTAAATAAGACTGCCATAAAAGCCTCCAAAGAAACTAAATATATCCGATTTTCCAGAGTAAATAAAACTCAAACCACTTCAAACGAATTTTCCACCAAAAGCCCTGTTCAGGACTCACCTTTTCAATGGACCAAAGGCAGTCCCAAGCCTGCGACTTGGTATTATCCATGGGACTCAGAGGAAAAAGATGCTTTTAAAATTAGAAATTCATGTTTATTTCAATCATTGTTTTCTAATTCTTTAATGGTCAAAACAAATAAGGGAAATAATTTTTTTGACATTTATTATACATGATTGGTGCCCTTGAAAGTTCGAACACGGCTTCCTCGAAAACATTTAAATTCCCCAAAGAATTCAAGGAATCAGTGTTCTAAAATAATAACCAGCGAGCAAAGGCACAAAGTGATAAGTGCATAAGAAAAAAATGGCAGAATAGGAGTACTGCCACCCAGTGAAGGAAAGAAAATCATTTTGATGCAACTATGGGGAGTTACGATGGTGCCAAGACTCCCATTACCCGCCCGCCCTTCCCTGCATTTACCAATTTTGGCTTGTAAATCGAAAACTAATTAAAAATAGTCTTGCGACTTTGATACTTCCATTTTTGATGTTCATTGTTCCTGTTGCTCGTATTGAAAAGAACTTGTTCACTTCGTATTTGAAATGATCAAAGAGCATCGAATATCCGGCCGCCTCCCCTTTTCATATCTTTGCATTCATGGAATCCTTGATCGCCAAAGTCGGCTGTTCAGTATTACGAGTATTTATGACTAAATACGTTCACTTTGCCACATGGGAAAATTACAAGGGAGCGTCTATAACCATCTTTTAAAACTTAGAGTTGAAAGAAAATACGTAGGCTCACATGTATAAAAATTGCAGCTATCTCTCTGTCACCCCTATAAGTTGGGAAACATCGATAATGGTTTGGATATTTTTTAAAGATCGAGACAGAGATAATGACAACTCTATGGCTTATGAATGTGATAAATAAATTATCCAGGACTTAATGATCTGGCAAATTATTTCCAAAAAAGTTTGGAATACATGTATGCAGTAATACACGTGTAGTTATAATATTTTGTTTCTAATATCTTTTTTTACTTTCTTCTGTGAATGATGTGGCTCTCTATCATATTGTGATGGAAGAATGTTGAGTTTATTTTTCTTTTACCAGCAAGTTCAAAGTAAAATGTTAAAATCTCTTTGAGTTTGTTAACTGAAAGTTTTCATGTCACAATCGTATCTTGTAAGTGAAATGTGTCACCACTATTCACTGATTAATCTTGTTTATATGAAAGAGAAAATCAAAATCATGCAGTCCTGTTTCTTATAAATGTTTGTTTAAGAAATGAATTTCATTAGTTTCCATCATAATTAGGTCAAAAAACTCAACCACTGATGTGGCATGTTTGAATATTTGCTTAAAAAGAAAGAAAGTGAAACTGTTCTTTCTACTTTATTAAGTTTATTGTCTGATATTAGTTTATATATGTCGTGAAATGAAACATTAAAGGTTCAAAAGTAAATTTTCAAAGAATCAAGAGTGCAAATACACTTACATGATATTGTAGCGCATGTACTGTTACGACTAGACTATACGACAAAGCAAAGATATCCCGTAAGAGAATAGTTTTTATTAAAATAACTATCAATCAATCAATTGACCATAAGTACTTCTAAGTTTCAATCAATACCCAGTCTGCTTTCTGTTGTCTAACCATTATACTGTGTTTATTTCTGTATTACCAGCTGTCAAACATTCCAAACCTTTGCTGCTGCAGTGAAACCCCACCAGTATCTCCACTGGCTAAGGCTTTGAGAGCTTTGTTGGAGCAGGATTTGTACAAGATGATCTCCGCTATCAAGTTCCTGGACATGTGTGTGGGGGATGACCTCTACAGATCCAATCAACCCTGGGTAAGAGCATTTCAATTTTTTCTTTTTTTTAGGCAAATATTCAAACATGCTGCTTCTGTGGCTTGGATATCAATGAACTTTTCCTTAATGGTAATTCCAATACTGTGTCTAGGCAAGTTGAAATGTTAGTATTTGTTAAGCCACAAAATGAGGCGCTTTGTGGCAGTCGACTACATAGGAAAATGCCATTTTCCTCAAGAAGGTTTGAAATCATCGCTATTTAAATTATTTTTCCTTCTGAAACAATATGAAAGTTAGAAATTAGAGCAGTATAAAGGTTGAAATTTCAAGCTTTTTTTTTTCTAGGAAAATTGCATTTACCCAAACATTTCTCTTCCACAAAACTTCCCATTTTGTGGCGTTGCTACAAATTTCTAATGCAGATTATGATCGCCATTAGTATGGTTGAAAGGATCACCTATTGAATCATAAAAATTATGGTGTCAGATTGTACATCACCATGATAGTGACAAGTGCTTTAAATAGAATTAATTATGAAACAGAATACATACATGTAGATTTTTTGCCCTTAGTCATCCCTTGTTACTAAGTAGGACTGCATTTAAAAAATTAGACTGATTTCTTGTCACGCTTTATTTTATCAACCCACAACAGAAGCATAAAATATAGATTGAACATAGACACACACACAGGCATACTTCGGGCCAGAAAATGTCATCAAAACAAAAATTATTATACTCTTTTCTTTTTGTGTAAGTTCAATGTCATAATCCAATGTCTCAACAACATGTAGACAGCTTTAGAGTTATGGGGACAGTTCTATGTAAGTTTTTTTATAAGCTCAATAGTCTTTGATTTTTATCTCACTCATTCACAATGCATATTTAAGAAACTGGCAGTGATTTTTTTTCAATGGAAACTCTATTGATTCCTTCGTCTGAAAGTGTAACCAAATAATCATTCACATAGGCAAAATAATTTTAAAGATAAATCATAATTCTCTGGAAAAGTACAAACCAAAGAAAAAAAGTTTATCTAGTTGTTGAGAAATCCTAAAGATAATTTTATGTGATGGTGAGTAAATTCTTTATAACCTGATTCATTTTAGTGTATGTTATTATTGACATTCAAGCTTACTTTGCCAGAAGCCACTCAAAGCTGGTAAGTGAGTGCCAAACATACTAATGAAAATGTCATGTTGAATGGTGTATAATTTACATTATAATTGTACAGTGTCTTTGCAGAACCCTGCAGCTGAAACCTACTTTCATCCCATGTTCATCTTTGGCATCATTCTTTAATGTTATTACTCTGTACATTTATAGAGCAAAAATAGATTGGCAGTTGAAGATCACAATGAACTATTCTTTTTTCGATGTTCATACATGTATTATAATATGGAGTTCTGCCACTCCATGCAGGAATGCTATAACAATTGATAGACTGAGTCTTAGGGTCTCACTTACAAAGTGGAAACTGTTGACAGTTTTTATTTTGATATCTGTTGAACAAGCATATAATGAATTTCTAAATAATTATGTGGGCAGACTCATAGAACAAACAGACTGCATAGTATTGTTACATTTCTTCAGTATTGTTACTGGTATAACTATCACTACTATCATATTCTTTCCATTATTTATTATTAATATTGTTATTTAGCATTTCAAATCATATCATCATTATAGAAAATCTAATGTATGAAGAAAAAAAAAAAGAAAATTCTACTCTCAGGTCTAAAATCTATTAGCAACAATATTGAAGAAGTGTAACAATACTATTAACAAAATTTACAGCAAAGCAGAATTGATGAAAGCAAGAATGATTATAAATGCGTTGTTCGTTTGCTTGTTTTTAGTATGCACTAATGTATATAAAATAAGCAAAAACATGAAAGATAAATATCAGGACGGCAAATGCAAATCTAAGTAAATAGAAAAAGTTTCATTAAGTGCTAGGAAGGATATAAACTAGTTATCGCATGCATTTTGTTTCTTCATCAGTGATGAAATGAGATACAGACCATGCTTAGTCATGCTCTTATGATTAATTGCATAGGCCTTTCTGTTTTCATTAGAAAATTTTTACATTCGCATGTACTTCTCATTGCTGGCATAAAAAATTGATTTGTATGCACTTCATTCACAGCAATCTCTGGAATACCTAATCAACCAGATGAATTTGGTCATACGAATTATTAAAGATAACATTAGTGCAATGGATCTCTCTAAGGTTAGTGAATTTTCCGTCTGGTATAATATTTGCCATTGTTCATCTTGGTCTGGTCAAAAGTGCAAAATTTGTAGTATATAAATTGCAGTAAATATGAATCAAATGTTAAAAAAAAATTTAGGATTTTTTTTTTTTTGAGTTATACATGTATTTTTACTAAGGTTTGTTAATGATTTCTGCATATTCATCGATATAAGATGTTTCAGAAGCTAATGTAAGGAAATCCACAAAGTTCCAAACCATGGCAGTGAAAGAGACCACAGACCATTTGTTATTAAGGGTATTGATCATGCAGACTTGGCTCAACACCAAATCCAAATGTCTTGAGTAAATTATTAAAACAAAATGATGATCTCAGCAGCAATATTGGACATGCTGTTTTTCATTTTGATTATCTAGCAGTCTCAAATAATTTTGTGCAATAAAAGGATGTTAATTTCTTAGTAATCTTGCATAAAAGGTATTGTCCTAGTATATTTTCATTTTCATTCTGAATGTTAAAGTGTCTGCACCTCATTTTGCAAGGAATGTGTATAAAATGTTAGTCAAATTATGAATATAAATGAAAATCTTTATAATTTGTTGATAAACTGTAATCTACAGGTTTGGTAGGAACCTGGCACTGTAAAAACCAACCGTTTTAATGTAAACAACTTTCGTCCTTCTGGTTCTACTTCCCCTCTCTCCATGTGAATGCACACCTATCAACGTTGAACTAAAAAAAATTACTTCTTTTGTCATTGAAATATTCTCATTTCTTACCTTATTTACATGGTGGCAGCTGATGGTATTTTTTGCATTGAGATTACCTGAATGAATGGAAAATCACCCTTGTCTCGGCCCTTTGGCAGTCCATGAAAGAGTCCAAACTGAAATGCAGAAACTGGTTCAATGAGGTATTTTAGCCCCTGTTTCTGAACTGACACAGTGACAGAGTGGGTCAGCCAGGTGGCCATTTCTGAGAAATTGAATGGTGATATTTGTATTTGCATAGACTATCAAGCACTCAACAATGCCCTCGTGCGGGAACACTACAAGCTACCCATTTTTGATGACGTTCTGGTGGAGATGAAAACTGCTCGCATCTTCAGCAAGCTGGACATAAAGGAGGCCTTCTGGCATTTATACCTAGACTATGAATCAAGCTTGATGACCACAATGATAACTCCATTTGGACGTTTTAGATGGGCATGCCTCCTCTTCGTTCTCAAGGTGAGTAGTGAAATCTTCCAAAGGCCTCCAAAATACCATTTCTGTCGCAGATGACATAGTCCTCGCTGGGTGTGGTAAGACCACGAAGGAGCCAAAACAAATCTGGAACAGAGAACTAGAGAGCTGAGGCAGGGCTGTGTGGAGAGAAATATTGTTCTCACCGACAAGAAGACGTTGCTGAAAAAAAAGGAAATTGTTTTCCGGATCATATAAGCACTGCACAGGGCATAACTCCTGATCCAGCAAAGGTAGAGGCCATACAGATTCTGTCCATCCCAACAGACGTCACTGCAGTTTATAGCTTGTGTGGTACTGTACAATATCTCTCTTGGTATATTCCAAATTTCTCACATCACATGGAACCTCTAAGAGCACTTACGAGAAAGAATGTTGTTTTCAATTGGAGTAAAGAATGTCAAAATGCGTTTGACACAGTGAAATCTCTGGTCATCGAGGACACATGTGACACGACTGGCATATTTTGATAACAGAAAAGACCTTTTCCTCCAAGTTGATAGCAGTCAAAATGGTGTTGGTGCTGCTCTCATGCAAGATGGCCGTCCAAATGAACACGCTTCAAAATTTCTGTGTTGAACGCAAAGAAAGTGGGTACAAACTGAAACAGAACTCCTTGCAGTCGTAGTTCAATACACATATGGCCGCCGAGTGTACATCCAAAATGACTACAAACCACATGGAAACATTCTGAGCCATGCTCCTACACGCCTACAAAACCTACTGATGCATCTACATTGTTATGACTGTGAATTTATTTATGTGGAAGGTCCACAACTGTTCATAGTCGACATGCTGAGCAGAGCAGTAGACAAGGACTCACCTCACAACATCCCTGACCTGCAAATAAACATGGTATCCACCATTCTAGACACGATGATGAAGTGCATTAAAATTGCTACAAAAAAGGATGAACATCTCCAAACGTTAAGGCAGTACACCCTCTGACAAACATTCCATTGACAAGAGTGTTATGCCTTATTGGCAGATAAAAGATAGAGTCCTATACAAAGGAGAAAAAGCTATAATCCCATTTTCCCTACGCTCTGAAATGAAAGACAAATTACGTGCTGCGCACCTCAGTTATGATAGTATGATCAGAAGAACAAGGACTACTGCATTCTGGTCCGGCATCCAGCATGAAGAGAAGCAGGTAGTAGATTGTTGTGAAACTTGCCAGAGGTACAATTCAGGTAATCAAAGAGAAACTCTCCGACCACATGACTTTGGAAACTTCCCACGGGAAAAGGTTGGTGCAGATCTATGCAAACTGTACGTCAAGCACTACCTTGTGGTAGTCGATTACTACTCAACTTATATCAAGATTGACAGCCTCAGCTTTATCACTGCTGCAAACATCATCAAGAAGATGAAGAACATGTTTGCAAGGTGGGGCCTACCAAGACAATTGGTCACTGAATGTGGATCCCAATTTCTCTACGTTGAATTTCAAAACTTTTTAAAGAACTGGGAGATCGACCACTCCACACCACCATCAAAGCAATGGAAAAGCTGAATCAGCTGTAAAGACTGTAAAGACGTTTATAAAGAAATGCAAGAAGACAAATCAGGATCCATTCAGGGCACTTCTTGAGCTCAGAAGCATGCCACAGAAGTTCAGCAATAAAAGCCCAGCTGAAATTTTGCTTGGGACAAAACCTAGAACTCGCTTACCTTTCTCAAAGTTAAACAAGCAATATGCACCTACCTCAACAAAGCCTTGAAACGAAGACAACTGTCTGCTAAGACTTTGTATGACAAGAAATCAAAAGACAGAACATTTGCTGCCAAACGTCCCAGTATACTTCAGAACTCCAAAGAAGGAGTGGGAGAATGGAGCAACTTACAGGAGAAACAGAGTTCATATTTGACCAAAACACACGCCGTTTGACGATACATTCGAAGCCGTGAGTACATCACCACCGAACGAACATGGCGCTCTAATCCAAAACAACAGAGGACCCCAACAACCTATCAGTCACTGGTACTGCCCCTACTGGACCAAAGATTATGACTTGAACTTTATACAAGCATAGACATTGCTTTTCGAGATAGTGTGCTTTTTTGTGTTTCTCGTTTATGCACAATTAAGTGCTATTTAAGCTCATACTCATAACTACTGGTTCTATGTGTTCTTCACCCCTTGTGTTAACAATGCACTGCATGAGAGGGTGTCCTGTTTGTATTAAAAAAAAAAGAAAGAAAGAAAGAAAGACAGAACTATGTATCCTATGCATTTGAAAACTCCTTTAACAGAAGGTGATGTTGATAAACTGTAATCTACAGGTAGAAATCTGGCAAAGTAAACACAAACCTTTTTAATCTTAACAACTTCCGCCCTTCTGGTTCTACTTCCTCTCTCTCCACCCTACCATGTGAATGCGCAACTGTCGACGTTGAATTAAATAAAGTTATTTGTTTTGTTATTGAAGTATTCTCGTCTCTGAGCTTGTTAACAAATTATATCCAAAGGTAATATTAATGGACAAGTAATTGTTAAAAGAGTACTTTGCATATAATTTAGCTGTATTAGGATTTAGAAAAAATGACATGTGACTATTTTGGCAACAATCTTCTTACTTGGATAAATTACACTGATTTTACGATTCTGGAAAGGCAAGAGCAGCTATAATGACAAAACAAATAGAAGTAAAAAAGACACAGGAATGTGAACTGAAAGATACTGCAAAGGAAAATTTCAGCATTCATGAAATCAACCATCCAACACAAATAGAATAATTATTTGAGCAAAGGAGCTGTAAACAAAAAAAAAATAATTAATCTTTCTCATCTTTAATCATTTATCCTTGTAACTTAATATGAAATACCATTAATACTTATTTATCATTGTTATATACATTCGTGAATTTATGTTTTTTTTTGCTACAAAAGTCAAATATACTTTAGATCCGTTAGCACATCAAGTACTTAAAATGGTTGATAAAGAATGAAATTAAGTCTTAGTAAATTTACAATACAGAACCCCAACTCGATCATAACTCTTGCTTGTTAACCTAAAAATTTATTAATGACTAAAGGGTAGAAATTTCATCTGTTGTGTAGCAGTCCAGCTATGAGCTTATGATCGGATTTAAAAAAAAAAAGCACAACCACTAGTCAGATGCGAAAGGCGGCAATTTGTTTGTGAATCTTTAAAAAATACGAAGTTGCCATAATCAAAATTGAAAATAGGACCTACATTGGTTTTTAATAACAGGCCCATGATACAATCAGTGAAATCAAATTCCTTTAATTTGACCATATTAATTAAAATCATCTTTTGCCTTATCTAGATACAGTAATTTTTTTAAGTTTCTAGAGAACAGAATCATTGTTGAAATTCATAGCTTTACAGCCACCACGCTTTGTTCTTCATATCCTGCACTGCAAGAGTTCTCTGATAATGCTGCACTACATTCAAAACCATTAAGTCTCATGTATCAGTTTTGGTATCAATTTGGACATCGGTAATTTTCGTTTGTTCGTTTCTTTTTTTTTCTTCCTCAGCACACCTCTTGTAATATGAAAAATCTAAAAACAAAATCAAAAGTGCTCAGGAATAAAATTTAAAAAGGTTTAAAGTGGTAAAGTCGTAAAACTATAAATGTATACTATTCAATTGAAAAAAATGTATGGTATGCACAAAATATGATTTGAACTTTGGCTGGTTGTTTGGTGTATATTGTGAGAAAAAAATTTGGGAACTTTAAAGAAGAACTGTATTCTTGTATTAAAAAAATTTCCTGGCGCTGTGCGGAAAAAAAAAAAAAAAAGATAACAGGGAGACACCTGGGAGTCATGACCTGGGTGTGGCCCGGCCCCCTTAGAGTGTCAGAGGTTCAGGGCCGAAACACTTGCTACAAGGGGGGTTTCTTCTCTGTTATCTAGCTCCCAATGAGTTTCTACCTACTACACATGGCATGTCCATTGACTTCCGGGAATAGGTCGGAGGACGTTCGGGAGAGACCGGAGGACTCCTGGAAAGACAGGTGACACTAGGAAAGACTAGAATCGAGGCCTCGTGGGCTAGCAACCCCTTGGTCTCTAAAAATAAAATCGCTACAAGACATAATAAAGAAAGATGCTCCCACGATCCACCGAAAGGGGGAGAGAATGATGGATCAATAGGTGACAAATCGATCACGACTGAAAACGCCCAAAGGACTACGAGATTAGAACAACGGAGCAATTTGGAAATGGACTACCAATGTGTATGTGGCAGAAGATTTACCACCGAAAGAGGGATGAAGATCCACAGGACTAAAATGGGCTGCTTGAATGCTTCGACGAATCAACAGCAGCGCACTGCTCAGGCAGGTAAGACGTCGGAAAACCAAAGCCAGTTTCAAAACCACAGTGCTGAGGAAATCCACGCTGAGGAGTCTGACGAAGAATTCCGACAGCTCATCAATGCTAAACGCCAGAAGATCAATTTCCCACCAGCAAGCGCAAAAGAACAATGGGAAGCTCTGGATAGCAAAATACTCCTGCAATTGGACAAGCTCATCGGGAAGAGCACTTTGGGGCACAAACTTACCACTTTCGGTGACATTATCTACCAGACATGTATTAACACCTTCGGGGCTAAACAACATCAAGCCAAAAGAGAACCTAAGAAAAGTAGAAGGCAACGTGAGATGGAAACCCTGCGAAAGCAGAAGAAAAATTTAAGGAAACAAATGAAATCAGCGACTGAAGAAGAGAAAAATGGGTTGCAGGAACTTTGGCGAGGTTTGAAGACGAGACACTCAGCACTGAGCAGAGCAGAATCCGCAAGGAAGAGACGAAGTCAAAAGAAAAAGAACCAGGAACGCTTCTACAAAGACCCATTTCAGTTTGCAAGACAACTCTTCCAGCAACCAAGATCAGGTTCTCTTTCAGTAGAGAAAGAACAGCTGGAGGCCCACCTGAGGAAAACATATTCCGACCCAAATAGAGAAAAACCTCTAAGTGAACTTGCTGGTCTGAAGTGGCCAGCTGCTCCCGGAGAAGAATTCAATAGCAAACCACCAAGCTTGAAAGAAATCATTGCAGTAGTGCAAAAAGCAAGAGCCAAGTCAGCTCCAGGCCCCAATGGCGTGCCTTATCTTCTGTACAAAAGATGTCCAAACGTTCTAAAGCGGTTACACAAAATTCTCCGAGGAGCATGGAGCAACCTCAAGATCAGTGAGCAGTGGATGTCTGCTGATGGAGTTTATATACCCAAGGAGCAAAACTCGACTGAAATACATCAGTTTCGACCAATCTCGCTGTTGAATGTAGAAGGGAAGATATTCTTCTCAGTCATGGCATCCCGCTTAACAAAATATCTCACTGAAAATGGGTACATAAATACCTCGGTCAGAAAGGAGGCATCCCCGGAGTTTCTGGATGCCTGGAGCATGCAACAATGATTTGGGAAGCTATTCAAAGGGCAAAATCGGAGAAACTTAACCTCGACGTCATTTGGTTGGACCTGGCAAATGCTTACGGATCAGTATCACACCAAATGATTCAGCTGGCCCTGAGGATGTACCATGCTCCGGAGGATATACAAGGGATGCTAGATGACTATTTCAGCCGGATGAGGTTCTCCACTAATAGCTACACCACAGACTGGATCAACTTGGAAATTGGAATCGCCATGGGCTGTACCATATCACCAATCCTGTTCGTCATGGCTATGGAAGTCATCTTGAAAGCAGCAGAAGATAGCGCAGGCCCGGCTAATCTAGGTGGTGGTTGCTACATGCCTCCTTTGAAAGCATTCATGGATGATACCACCATAATCTGCTCAAAGGAAGACGAAACACGCCGAATGCTAGAGCGCCTTGACGTCTTAATGGCATGGTGCAGGATGAAATTCAAACCAAAGAAGTCTCGCAGTCTTTCAGTCAGGAAAGGTAAGATAGATGCGACTACGATATTCACAGTGGCCAGTCAGCAGATACCAACGGTCAGTCAAGAACCAGTTAAGAGCCTTGGGAGATGGTACGATTCATCCATGAAAGATACCAAAAGAGGACTAGAAACAGTAGAACTTGCTACCGAAGGCCTGCTAGCCATCAACAGATGTGGCCTTCAGGGTAAGCTCACAGATGTGGCAATGTACTGCCGTAAAGCAAAGTTGAGACTCCCACTAAAATCCATCTTGGAAGAGTATAAATGTGGCAAAGCCAGGCTACTGTTGATGTTAGAAGACTCCGAGGACCCAATTGTGAAGACAGTGCAACCTACCATAAAGACGGGTAGGAAATGGAAAGTTGTCGAAGCCGTAGACGAAGCTAAGGAGTGCCTTAAGATTAAAGAAGTGATTGGGCAAACTCAAACTGACCGCAAAGGGCTAGGATCATCTACAGCAAAGTGGTGGTCAAAAGCAGAAGGGAAGAGAAAGAGACATGGTCATTAATGAGATACGGCTCAATGAAGATTCCAGAAGGGTTCAGAAAGCAGTCCAGCAACCTCAACAGGGACAATGGACTAATTGGGATAATGCCCTGCAGAAATCCCTCACATGGAATGAGATCTGGCACATGGCGCCACTTCGGATCAGCTTTCTCATCAGATTAGTGTACGATCTCCTGCCCTCAAACGCAAATCTTGTACGGTGGGGAAAGAAAGAGGACCCCACTTGTCCGCTATGCCAAGGCAGGCAGACCACAGAGCATGTCTTGAGCTCTTGCAAAATCGCCCTCTCACAGGGGCGATACACATGGAGGCATAACAGAGTCCTTCAGGAACTTGCCGCAATCATAAGCACGGCTAAAGGAGAGACTACCCTCCCTAATACCAACGCGTTGATATTCACAACAGAGGGAGGCGCTAAGTCATGGCACGGAAGGCCGGTGAGGACAACAAACCAGATAAAATGCCTTCTAGACGGCTGTGATGACTGGGATGTTTCAGCAGATCTTCCAGAATGGGACAGTCACCCCAGTATAATCAAAGAAACGAGGTTAAGGCCTGATATCGTGATCCATTCAGCTTCCACACAACAATTGATCATGGTGGAGCTAACAGTACCATACGAAAACAGAATGGAAGAGGCCTACATCTACAAAAGAGAGAAATACATGAACCTGACCAAAGAGCTAGAAAATGTCGGATACAAAGCTGTGGTGATGCCCGTTGAGGTTGGTGCCAGAGGATTCGTCGGGTCGTCAGCCTACGACCTTCTAACTAAACTTTCAATATGTGGCAACAAAAGAACAAAAGCTCTAAAGTTACTGGCGGAAATAGCCGAAAACAGTTCCCGGTGGATCTGGAGCAGGAGAAATGAGAAGTTCCTTCATAAGGATTAAAGATGCTCTAACCATCGCAGGACCAGTTGGCGAAGTGGTATAGCGCCGGGATCAGCAATCCATCAAGAGACGAGGGTATGGGTTCGAATCCTGGCGCTGTGCGAAAAAAAAAAAAAAGATAACAGGGAGACACCTGGGAGTCATGACCTGGGTGTGGCCCGGCCCCCCTAGAGTGTCAGAGGTTCAGGGCCGAAACACTTGCTACAAGGGGGGTTTCTTCTCTGAAGACTCCCTGTTATCTAGCTCCCCAATGAGTTTCTACCTACTAGAACTGAAACATTTATGTGAATGTTAACATAGCCAGAAAGTTGGTATATATACCTTGTGACAAGTCCAAATTAAAATAGGAGTGTTTTGCTGCTCCTTCTCAAGACTAGAAGCTGTTTCAAATGGTGTCTTTGTATGCGAAAGTGAAATTTAAAAGTAGCAACATCGCTAAGTTTGTTGTGAAATTCTATTTGAATGCAGTACTCTGAATGATTTCCCTTTTCAACAATTATACATACCTCTACAGAATTAATTGATCATTGTGTTTAATGTGATCTTCATGGTGATAACTCAATTCAGTTTTCATTTTTTCTTATTAGTGTAAGAAGATGTAACTAAGGCCCATTAGTGTTGAAAAACTTCTTTGGAAGTATTGAAACTCATATAAACTAGAAAATTAGAATAAAAAGCATTTTTCACATACGTTTCAGGCTTCTTGCAATGCATTTTACACATTTTATTTTCTTTCAAAGTCTCATGCAGTAATGACTGCCTGGTGTATACTTTCTCTTTTATTTTAGCACGTAAACTTATAGAATGCAATGGAAAAAAAAAACCCAAGTATGTAATATGTTTTTAAACTCTACTCTTTTATGTTGCAGATTAAAGACTCTCTATCCAAGCTAAAAGTAAAGTGGTCCCTCTCTTTGCAAGACCATCGCAAAAAGCAAGTGAGTGAATTGATTTTGTGATCTTCAACTTTCTTGATTAAAAAATAACATTGCATGCATTTGTGGTAAATACCCGCATCACAGGTTAACTCAACACAATTCTATTCTAAGCCTTAAATTCTTTTTAAATGTTGACTAACAAAAGTATTTCATAGCTGCTTTTTTATGTGCATGTATTCAAGAACAGTTTTGTACAATACAAAATAGAAATGTTCATCTCAGATCTCCAAATCTTATAAAACTTTGTTTTGAGACCAAGTGCATCCAGTCAATGTTAGAAAAACCCAAAGAAAAGGGAGCAAATAGTTCAAGGCATCTCAAACAGACACAATATAGATCTGGATTGAAAGACATATACGGACTCACAGATTTGCTTTTTGTTGTGAAAAGTAATAAATGAATAGAATGGTCATCTCACTACCTAAATAATTGTGTTTTATTTCTTAAACACTCTTATGAGGTAATTAAATGTCATGGATAAAAGTTTTGTTTGATTCATATTTAAATTTAACATTTCTGTCGGTTGATACTATTTATATTCGTTCATTCCACCCAGCGGAGCATATTTCCATGGCTGTCTCAAACAGGCTCAGGTTGTATCACTCAAGAGGTGCTCAGGAGCCATCATCCTTCGCTTGATGATGATTTGGACTAGAATTGTTTTTGGCTTGTGATTAGGTCAAGAAAAAAACCAAGGTGTAAAGAGACAGAGAGAGAGACAGAGAGAAACAGACAGAGATAGACAGAGAGACAGAGGATTGTGGAAAAAAAGCATATATACATGTAGCTTCTGGTTTACTAGAATAAGGGGGAAAATCTTAGGATTAATTCTGGGATTTTGATACCTATTAAAAATTAGAAAAGGTGTAAAAGGAGACCATGCAAATATATTTGTTTGGAATAATTTAATTTTCAAATGAAGAAAGTGATTTGGAAAGAGATAACTCTAGTTCTAGTAAAAGTTGACCACAAAAAGCATTTGTATTTGAGTATTTAAAGATAAGACAAGGAGCTATAAAATTATGCCTAGATTGGTGGAGATGATGCAGTAAAATATGATGGCTGACTGAATGCTAAAGACAGGCTTTTTTGTACCGCACATCTTGGTTTGTTTTTTTTGTTTTTTTTTTCGCCCAATACAATGAAACTCAATGAGAATGGGAAGTTTAAAAAAGTCACAATAGAGGGGAATCTTCACTCTGTAGTTTATCTATTAACAGAGTGTACATAAACAGGCTGGATTTTATAAACATTTTAAAGAAGATGAGGGAAAAAAAATGCCAGTGAGCCCTATATCCTCAATCACAATCTTTTGTAAAACCAATAGTCCTAAATCTATATCTTCTTCTTATCATTAGTGTGAGGAAATTAATTTTATATTAATTTCAAAATTGATTTTCCATCAATTAATATTTCAAACAAACCATAAGTCACCTTTTTTTGCCAACAAATCCCAACCTAGAAAGTTTAGGCTCAAATTGAATATAGCACAAAATGACGTTTTTCAAAATTTGAAGTGTTATGGTACCGCAGTTTGGATTTTATTACGAACTGAAAAGCGGAGTTGCTATAATATACACAATTATATAATATATCATTAAAAATTGAGTCATATATGACGTGTGTTGGCTTTTGGAGTTTTCTTTATTTGCATGCAGTGCCTCACTTTACTATTTGTTCCTATTTTTTTCTCACTGTACTTATTTACTTTTATGATGAGAATTGATCTAGATCTAGTATGTACTTGAAAATACATGTAACCCCTATACAAAAACTTACAATTACATTTGGTACCTTTTCTCATGTAGTAAAAACACCTTTGATGTTCACTTGATGCTTTACTACTTTGTATTTATATGGTCATAAATTTAGCTAGAATAAATTTTTCTCTGAAATGTTGTAACTGGATTAACTTGTTCTAACTTTCACCTGGATATGTATAAGCCCTTTACATATTTAGAGAAAACTGTTGTTGCTCTCCTGTTAGTCTTTGCCAGTATTCTGCAGAAATGTCTTAAAAAAGTTTCTTTTACCTCTTCAGGGAAATTACTATTATTTGAAAGACATACTAACTTGAATAAAATGTACGTTTTATTTTATACTTTTTTTTATCATTCTGTAAAGATAGCTTGAAGATTAATTTTAAAAAAAGTTAAAAATCGGTCTAAATACTCGCTGCTTTGGCATCATATTCCCAGTTTATATTTGTTCTAAAAATGTGTGTAGTTAGGAACACAGTGATCCTTTAGTAATGAAATGAAGCAGAAAAAGAAATATGGCTGAATAGTTTCAACCTGAGCCCCAACTCCAGAGATCAACAGGCTAGAAATTCTTTTTTTCAAAATAGGGAAACAACTTCAACAAAGTGATTGAAAGCAATTTTTGAGGCATCAAATCTAAAGAAACTATTCAAAAATTTTACACAGAGAAAAAAAAATGGTATTTCCAAATTGACTTCTTAAGTAAAAAAAAAAAAAAAATTCTGATACAGACTGGGCAAAGAATTATCTATATTTGGACTCTTTGGCAAACATTTAAAAAGGATTAAAAACGTGTATAAGTACACTGTTTTATGACTTAATTTGCTAGGATAATTCCTTAAAAGATTTTGTAAGGCCCAAATGTCCTAAAAAATATGAAAAATTTTAATACAATAATATAGTACATACACATAAAATATTCATTACATGTTGTACAATGATCATAATTACAAAAAATTTCCAACCAGAGCCATAATTGAAAACTTAAAACATAATGTCATTACAAAAGCAATTCATTTACAATAGTTTATATTGTATCAAATTGGGTATTTAGTTTCTGTTTACACTATGGCAACGAAAAACATGTCAAATAAATAATTTTTTTGTTTCTTTAACATTATGTTTTCTTTGCAAAACGAACGCTGAGCATCAAACTTTTAAAGAAACTAAATAATAAAAGTTTGAAAGGAACAAAGCTCCTTGAAAAAAAATGGCACATTAAACTGTACCAAAATTTCACGAGTGAGTTTGTAACTTAATGAACTTCATTGTACATAATTCATAATTGTAAGCAATGAAAAGTTTTGAAGAAAAAAATAAGCCTGTGATGGACTTGTACTCAATAGACTTTTGGGCATTTAAAAAATGTTCAAGACCTACCTTGTATAAATAAAATACACCATGGAACCAGCAAAGGTATTGATTTTGTTTTTACTAGAATTGTCTTAGCTTATGCTTGAGAAGACAAATACTGCAGAGGACGTAGGTCATTATCACCAGGCATTTCAATTACTAGAATTGTCTTAGCTTATACTTGAGAAGACAAATACTGCAGAGGACGTAGGTCATTATCACCAGGCATTTCAAAAGAATCTGTAGTAAAAGGGGTTTAATGAGATTTATTGTCAATAATTGAGCCTTTGTGACTTCAGATTGAAATTACTCTTACATGCTTCATTGCTATGACATATTGTGTACACTCACTCAGTTTTCAATATTTGTTGTAAAATCTCAGCCATAGATATTTATTTATTGATGCTAAGATTTGAACCAACTTTCCTGATAGACTATCTTTATATCAACACTTTTGAGAAGCAATCTAAAAGATAATACAGCCACTTAATGGAGGCCATGATTTCTGATTACTTATTTACTGTTATGTCAAATGTATGAATTTGGCATTCCAAATATAATGAATACAAAAATTTACAATTCATAACAATTGTGTCTTTGTAAATGTACTCTATCAACTCTTATTTACCTCATGTTTGAATATTCCAATGAGTAATGATTTATTCACATATAAACATGTGACAGCATCACCTTAAAACTTTCTCCTACTGGTATAATTATCATCTTATCTGATAAGTGGGATGACATAAAAGCACTATGCTAAATTTTAAATTATATAATAAATAATCATACACAAAAACAGAGAAACAATACAAAAACTTCAGCATTTTAATTATAAAGTATGAATAGATTTTCACCATAAAGGTGATTATTTTTTGTCATATAGAAAGTCGCATTCACTTTTAAGAATGATTAAGTATTACTCTTGTTTCAAGCAAACGTCTGTCATAAAAATCTGGAGTGATCAGACTTAATACTGATTCAGTGAAAGCTTAGGTATCATGTTTAACATATTTTAAGTTAAATTTTATGATTTATTTTATATTGTAAAAATCACACTCTGCTCAATTTTGTGGCACTATAAAAATTCCCTTCTCGCTGTGCTGCCTTGGAGTGGCAGCCAGACCACTAGAGTGCTGGAGTTCAAAGGATGCCAACTCTCCTGCATTGGCATAAATCCCATCATCCTCAGCCTCAAGAATCTCGCTGAGAGAGCGTGACACTGAAGCAATGCTTGGTCGAGATTCATTCTCTTGAGACCAACAGCTTCTGAGAAGTTCATACCTGAGTGGTGAAAAAGGTTTGCTGTTGTTTAAAAATTGATGCCATGGTGCATAGGATACATAGTTTTGTGTTGTTTCTTTTCATCAAGTTATTTTGTTTATCAGAATCTAAGAAGTTAACAGCTACTAAATCATTCTTATCATCAATTGAATTAGAAAATTCATCAATGTAAAAAATGTGCCTTGCCTAAGAGTAGAAGGCAAACCATTTTGCCCCAATCTAATTTGAATCATATTAAGCTATTTTACTTCTGGAAGTGTTGATGTTTTCTTAGAAGAATGGATTTTTTTTATCAGTTTCGCAATGGTGAAAACTCCCAAGAAATCATTTTATTTCCCTGGAGAGATGTAATTTGTTTTTCAAACTTTTAAACAACAAGTAATAAAAATCATAAAAGAGGAAGTGAACAACTTTCAAATGCTGTTGTTTTTTTGTTTTTTTGTTTTTGTTTTTTTTAATGCCTGTTGTCTGTTTTACCTCAAAAGCAAAACTTTTTACATTTGATCCACAAGACTGGCTGCAATGTAAGTCAAATGCATAAATACATCAGACTGCTTGCGACTGCTTGCGACTGAGATATGATGTTGTTTTTAGCTTATAGAATTTAGTTGTTGGGCCCTGTCTAAGGAATCATACGAGAATAGTAATACAGAATACACCAATTTCATTCTTACATCAAAACATACAAGTATATTTTCAATTCAAATAACTGATATACTTGCACTCATAATATTGCAATCTTCAAACACCTGGTTGTGTCATTACCCTGTTGGTTGCAGTATGGAAGTACTAGCAACATCTAAATGGCATAACTTCTTTTCTTGTCTCAGTATCAAGAAATACCCCTAATAGCACCGAACCTGTCATTTTCATCTTTATATGTACTTGTATATATATTTATGTATTATATGTTTCCATTAACAAAATTTATTATATCTTTTATAAGATTTATGAGTAGCCATACAAATATTCCTTTGTTTCTTGACAGAATCATATTAATCTTTCGATTTCTCATCAGCTTAAGTGAAGTCTTAATACTAATTGTGCATTTTCAAGAATTTATTAATAAACATAAATCAAGATTTTAAAAAAGGATATGTGAAAAGTTTGCCTTAATTATTGTTGCAAATACTGATAAACACCTGGCTTATTTTGATAGCGGTCCACATTATGCGATTATTAAATTTTTGTTCTGGTAACATGTTTAAAAATAGTAAACAATTGGCATTTTATATAATACATTACATATGTGCGTGTATCTGACACACCAGTAGGTAAGAAGCTTCCAAAATTTACTTACACATCTGCTGATAATGTATTTGGGCAACCAAGAATGTAGCCTTGGAGAATGTATTCGCTAACTCCTGTAGAGTCTGTTACTTCATGAAAAGGGAGGCACCCTCTGGTAAGGAGTTCCCACACTAGAACAGCATAGGACCACTTTGGAAGAGATTGAAGCGGAATTAATTTTTCTTTAAAGATTTCAAAATTTTCTGTCATTAATTTAAAACGTAAATAGTAATACATGTAAAATAGTTTAACATTTTGGGGAATTGAAAAGCAATTTGTTATTATAGCTTGATATAACAAAAGGGTTTCTTTATAACAGTCTTAAGATATATAGGAAATTATAATAAAATTGGTGGAAATGTAATAGCAAATCAACAAAAAACATAACAGTCTACAGTTTTGAATTTTCATTCCCAAAACTTAACTCTCGAAATCCATGAAATAAACCAGCTAGTGCCTTAGGTTGTTGGTATAACACCATTCAACTAGCTTCCTTGCATAATTATTTCTGATTCCTAGTCCATGGAGTCGTATCATATTTTCTTCTCACCCTTCTACTTTTGCATTAAATTCACTCATGATTATAAGAGGGTCTTGTCTACATTGCGCCTTTGCTTGCTCTAGATCTTCATAAAAATTCCCTATGTCTTCATGGCTACTAGATAATGTTGGCTCATATATTTGAAAAATGGTGGTTTTTCAGTAATCTTTAATAGTAAAATTCCATCTGATAGTCTCCATTATCTTTTGACTGTCTTACCCATGTCTTGGTCCAGTATAATAGCCACTCCTCTATTATGTTCTGTACCTCCTGGGTATAATATAATTTCAAATGTTCCTGATGTTATCTTTCCTGTGCATGCCATCTGACTTTGCTGATGCCTGGAGCCTAGAATATTATTTTCATCCTTACAATTTCTTGTTTGATGTTATTATTCTAAAAATCCATGTTCAGTTGCTATTGTTGTTTTTAATTTCATTTTGTGCACAGACACTTGATTACGCTGGGGTGCCACCTGCAGCCTATGACAATCCCTACCGAACGAGACTGGCTCTTATTTATATCTTATACTATGAGTTATCAGAATTGTTCACTTAAACAATTTAATATCTATTTGCTAAAACTCAGTAATGTACTATTTTTATAAGAGAAATTTTTCACAAATCAAATGTCAATGAATTTTTCAAATTTTTTCCAGTCTTCACGTTTATCACTGTGAGAACACTGGTATTGTTAGTAATTTTTCATTCATATTAAAATAAATGCATTGTGTCTCAGAATGTTTGGCCCACAGCAATGTCATTCTTGAAAACAAAACCATATTAAATGGCTTTTTTCAATCTTCTGAGTTCATATCATGATCATTGCAGTGCGGTTTTAATGAAAAAGAAATATATATTACCAGATAATTAAAGCTATACAGAGAATATCAACTCATACCACATCTGTTCGCATGTCATAGTAGCCATCCATTAAGCTCTCTGGTGCCATCCAGCGAATAGGCAAGTATCTCTCTCTTGACTGATCATAGACATACTCATCAGGATATATATCCCAGGAGAATGAAGCATCACTCAGTTTTACCACTGAATATTCATCAATCCTAATGACATTTAGAAAGAATAACCATAGCATTGCTAACAGAAAAATTAGGTATGATCATAAAAAAAAGTTTATATAAGCTCATTACATTTGATGATTTTTTTTTTACTTGAAAGAGTATCTGAGTTTAAATTTTTAAGAAATGAATTTCTTTTAAATTTCTGACAAAAGCTGCTACATGAAAACCTTAACTTAAAATTAATATGCCAATATTTCAAGGACAACATTTTAAACTACACAGAGCAAGTCATACACCATACGTCACTTATAATTTCACCTGCTACTCGCCACCCACAGTGGAAGGAGAAATTGAAAAAATGAAAGCATACGTCACCTGGTCAACTATAAAAAGTTATCTCATTATACAACATTACCACTAAGAAAAATCCATTTGTAACATCAGCAACATGGTAAAGATGATTTTTCTATGGTAATTACGTCAAAGATTTAATCAATGAAGAAAGAAAAGTCACTCAATGTTTGTGTGGTTAATTTATGCTTCACGCAAAGTTCAATATCAATGTGAACGTGAAGATAACAGACACCAGTCTTTATTTGTAAGAGAAAAATTGAAGCAATTAATTAATTACGAATATGATATAAAAAGAAAAACAAACACACTACAGGAAATAGATCTATGAAACAGACTGATTGATCTGTGAAGTTATAGTGGACCAATTTCTCTCAAGAAGATTATGATCTTTATGTTTTGGATCTTTGGCGTCATAAATGAAAGGATATTTTTTGAAAAGATGAGTTAATGTTGTGTTTCTACCTCTTTGAATTCTTATGATAATTTGTCAATGGCCATTTTAGTTGAAAAATAATAAGTTTGTTTTAAAAAGCTTTGAAACTTATTTCTTTTATTTTTATATATATATATACACATAAAATAAGAGCACACTTTATTATATTTAAATAAGTTTAACTTGTTCATAATTTTAAAATTGTGAGGCTTTCGCACTTAATTTTGTTTTCCTCTGGTTTGGTATATCAAATAATTTTAGATAACTAAACATAATAGAGATTTAAACTGAAATCCACATTTGGTTTTTCTAGCACACAAATATTAGAGCGGGTGAGTGCTATAAGTATGGATACATTAAATGGGAGAAAAAATTGATGTATTAGCTAGGTCAACATAAATGATGTATAAAGAGCAAATAAAAACGGCTATCAAAAGGGTGATGAAAACAAGAATGAATTAATTTTGTGCTTTTAATAAATTCTAATGGAAGCAAAATAATGAATGAGGCTATTAAAAGTAGAAGTTGAAGTATTGTCCAAGGATGTATTCAGAAAAAATAGTGCTGTTTTGTGTTTGCATATCCATCATTGGCATTTTCTTTGATTAAGGAAGGAAAAAATACCTGTGAGTAACTTAAAATACTTATTCTTTTTTAATAAATATCAGGCAAAGTAAGTGTATGATAATAAGAATACAACAAAATCAGTGAAAATAATGTTTTTAAAAAAATGGTGATCAGTTTGAAGGCATGCATTTATCAAAACCTGATCACAAATAAACTTGCCATGCTATGAATATGTTATACTGATAGTTCAAAAAAGAAAGGCAAGAATTGAAGAAATAATTTGAACTAACATGGAAACAGCACACATGCTCTTATTACAATCCGTCTTCACAAATTTTTCCAATCTTAGCAATATTGCAAGAAAACCAAACATGTCTCTACAAAATTGCATTTATTATGATAAATCTATGTTAATTAATCCCTTGACTGCTACACAATTTTCCCTGCCCCATGCTAAGGAAATTTTTGTGAGAGTATGGATATGTCCGTCATGTAAAAATTTGCTACAACTCTAGATTTAGAAATAATAGCGATAGATACCAAAAACTATCTAGCAAAGGCAAAGCCATGGCTTGCTAGTCAATATCTAGATCTATTCAAAACTGACGCTCTTTCATACAATATGGGCAAGATCTAGATTAGCCAAACACTCAGGAACGGCTTTTTGTTATTCCAAGAAGTGAAACAATAATATCATTAGTGCCACAGCCACTCAAGCTTAAGAACAGAAAATTGTTATAAGAGACATAACACTTAGGAGAATTTTGATTCTAAGGATAAGATACTTACATGCAGTTTCTTGCTGCCACATCTTTGTGTGTGACATCTTTTGATGACAAGAAACTTATTCCCTCAGCCACCTGTTGGCTAAAACCCAAAAGTTGTCTAACACTGAAATCCTGAATAATAAAAAGATACAGAAAAGATGAATGTATAAAAAAGCTTATCTTCTAAATACAGCTATTTCCATTACTCAGATTTCATTCTTAAGTCTTGAGGTAATGAGCGTTCATGTAAGTTCCAGACCATCTTTTATTCATACACTTGCCAGCACATTAATATTTGTGTAGCAATATGAAGGTTAGATAATCTCTTGCATTCAATGTACTGCAGATCTATTGTTTTTTAATTATGATATTTGCTCTTAAACTTTAGTTTTGGTGACAGGCACCCTTCTGACTCAATTTTTCTAGAGAAATTACTACAGAAATTTTTTTAATGTTTACTTTCTCATTTCCATCAATATACAATGGAACCCAAATAGCAACAACCATTTCTATAACCAGAAATCTGAAAAATCTCCTTTTTTTTATTTAAGTCATTAAATTCATTTCTGCAATAATGAGTATCGGTTCTGCTTCCCTTCTGTAATAACAACAACTAGATCTGAGGAAACAAAGGAAAGAAAGCACCATTTTTCATAGAAACAAAATCCCAAGCATTTTGTTTTGCCTGCATTGCTATGGTACAAACAAACAAGCGATGCAGGCTTTTGTGCCTGTTCTCCACACAGTTCTTTCATAGTCTAGGCCTAGTATTAGTAGAGAGTGTATAGTATCAGTATCACCAGAGTGTAACCAGAGCTCTGGTATAATCCAGTGTGTGGTCCAGCGAGCTGCGCGTGGTATGCAAGACCTATGCATCTCACTCACAACAAAGGTTTTCAAAAACCACTTATCTCCCATTCATCACTATAAACTCTTCTTTATTCCACTTTGCGAGAATAACGGCAACCCTTGTTATAATGATACTTTATGAAAAGATCAAGAGTTGTCGTTATTCCCGAGTTCCACTGTATTTCTAAGACCTTTCCCAAGGTTTTAATCTATTATGAGAATATTATACATTGGAGAAAATGTGTGACAAATGCTAAAAACTTAAGAAATCTAAAATATACTTGCCTTGTTAGTGTCAGAGATGACAGATTTAAGAATTCCTTGTGCCATGTATGGATACAGAATGTGAAATTGCTGCCGATTTACCCCGATACCAATAATGCTGAGAACATGATTGTGCTTAAAGCGTTGTAATCGTAGACACTCACTCAATGCAAGTGCAGCCCACATTGGTAAATCATGTTCTAGAGGTATGAAAATGGATTCAAAAGATATTAGTTTTTCAAACTTTCTCAGAACATAAAAAATGTCTCTTCAAATAGGTGATGGGACACTAAAATAATTGACTATTCAGTTTTTAATACTGAAAAGGTAAAATAAGAAAATCTCACCTTTAGGAAGGTACAAAAAATATTCGACTACACTTATAAGTTATATGGGTGACATGATATCATGCCATGAGTGTGTAAAAGTTCTGTCCTCAAGAGTGACTATGTATTGTTGTGTTAACTGATCTTATCTAACCAGTGTAAGCCTGGTGTTATTAGGCTAATGAATATACCAGCATGATGGAAAGCTTGATGACAGCTTACCTTGCAAGGAGTCAACTACTGATTTTATAGTGAGCTTTTGCACAGCAGTTCCATTTTTTTGTAAAGACCCATCCACAAGCTGAGTGTGATGTCCTATTTAGAAGTAAGAAACTAAAAGCTGCATGAATAAAAATCTATATTTTTTTTCTCTCTTTTATGAATTATATTTACCAAAAAAGGACTAACTATGCAGATTAATGAATGAACAAATCTATTATCAATGAAATAAACATCAAATCTTTTTAAAATTTTACACCGATCTATATGAAGGTCTTATTTACGAACTTTTTTTTTATTTAAATTTCAAAAACATCTAAATATAGTGCACAAATTATGTCATCATTACAATGAAACTAATGTAATTTGAGCTATTCTATAAGGCTCATAAAAGTTTGCTTAGCTATTGACTAATTGAGGCCTCTTGTCTCACCTCTTAAATAACACTTCCGACCAGGAGCAAAATGTCCACTACCAATGTAACACCTCTTGACATCCTCTCTTATTCCTGGCTCTATCCGAGGTAAAAACTCCTCTGCTAAGATATCATTCTCAGCCTCTGAATTGACAATGCCTTTCTTGTGTTCCCTTACTACAGTCTCCATCTGTATAGGACTGTTGTAGCCATTACTTGTGGCAGGAACATCCGGTGCATCTACCAGGGTCACCACTACAGATCAATGATAAGGATGGAAAACAGTGCAGTCAAATAATCTTATCACCAAATTCAATTTACTATATTGGCCAGAGACCTTTACTAGTAGTAGACTAATAAGCCTAATTTGTTTAAACAACTGACAAAACATATCATTCAATGAGCTAAGAAAGCATTCAATGGCAGAAAAAAAATGTCTCTCTTGTCATACAAACAACATGAGCAAGGTGAATACAAAAACTAAAGACTTATGGATACTTACATTCAGAATAAGTGTTCATTGGTCTGTTATCAACTTCAACATTCTGTTTGGTGTTAGTACTGTTGCCCAATTTGGTGCTGGTGCTAGAAATGGCTTTTGGTGGAGAACGGTTGCGTCTGATGCTGCAGCAACAGCAAATTATCACTGCAAGGATAACTATGATAATAGTTGCACCAATACAGCTTACAATGATGATAAAGCCTGTTGTCTCATACAGCTCAAGGTATTGCAGGGTCCCAACTGACAATCTCGTTTTACCTATGTGGACCTAAAGAAACTTTTATGATTGATATTGGTATGCTAAGAATACTGAAAGCATATGATTAGGAGAGCCTTATATAATATACGGTAACAGTTGAATTGGAAATAATGAAAAGCAGAATAAAAACACACTATGGCCTTGCATAAGATTAAAGATAAGTTGGAGCAAAGTTACAAGGAAAGAGAGAGAGAGAGAGAGAGAGAGAGAGAGAGAGAGAGAGAGAGAGAGAGAGAGAGTGTGTGTGTGTGTGCTCTGGTTAGGAAAATTAGGTTCTATCTTTGTCATGAAAATTACTGTATATAAAATATAAACACTAAAGGTACATGTATGACATTATATACCTGGAGTTGATAGATTTGACAAAACTCTTTAGGATAAATTAAGCATCCTCAACAAAGATGAGACAAAAGCAGGTAATAAACAAAGCTGAAGAATATTTTCACATCATGTAGACCCATGAATAAATTATAAAAGCTCTGATCAAGAAAAGTAAAAAGTAGATATTTAAGAATAAACTTATAACCAGTATGGTACTCTGGTTTAGGAATGAAGACTCTCTAAGCCTAAAAACTGCTAACATTCAATTATAATTATTAATAGAATTCCCTAAAACTCTCTATTCCTTTGATGGATTTCATCAAAAAGTACAATTTGACAGGTCAAGACTTTAGCACACAAAACCTGCCACATCATTGTATCTGTCTACTGTAAAGGATGTGTCATTTCTTATGGATTTTACCATTTTATTTTGAGTACATTTCGTGCCCAGAGAGGATATATTGTCATTTAAATATGAGTAAATATCACTGAAAAGTAAAAAAAAGTGATCAGTGACAACCACAATTAAATTACCTCAATGCTATTTTTCTTCCGTCCAGCGGGTGGTGCAACAGGAGGAGCAAACTCAATCACTGTGTCACTTATATACTTCACCTCACAGCCAACAACGCCTAAACGCACAGTAACTGAGCAGGAAGATAGGAGATTTTTGCCCTATGAAAAAAAACAACACATTTCTCATCAATATTTCTTCACTTTTCTCATCAATATTTTTTTAAAACTACTCTTTGTTTAAATACCTCAGTTCAGAAATGTGGTGCATTTATGCTACATGCAACAGAACCAATCAGATACACCTATTTGGGTATAACTAGTGTTTTCTATCATAATACAAAATGTTTTATCTTTTTTTGCTCCAGCAGTACTAGCATCTATACCATCACAATAGGCAAAGCACATCATGAGATATATATCAAATCAAGATAAATTTTACTCACTCATTCTCATCCACCTTACTCCCCTTCACTAACCTACAATGAAGACAATAAAGACTATGTCATATTAGTTTTCTTTGTAGTTTTGACAGCAGCCCAGAAGTCAACAGTTTTTTAAACACTCATATTATTTTTCATCTAGCCATATGCATTATATATATATATCCATATGGGTGAACAAATAAAATAAAATTTGCCATGGAATGAGATGTCACTTTGGAGGAGTAAAAAATGTTTTTACAATTGGAAGGTGCAATTGGCTAAAGAGGTAAGTGAATTGATAGGAGAAGCCCAGACAACAGAGTTTAAATCTCAGGAGGTAAAAATAAAAGAATCAGCACCTATGAGTGATCTAGCCAGCTCAGAGTCTCAAACGTTTAATGCTAAATATTTGAAATAAGATATAATGCTGCCAAATATTTGAAATAAGATATAATGCTGTCACATAGCTGACAGAATGACCTACATGAAATGTTATCTATTACATGCTACACCAAAGATTGTTTATGTTCTGTAGTTCACCACAGACCCAGATCTAAATTAAATAAAAGCAAAGTAAACATCAATCCCTGAAATATGCAACAACAGCCTGCTTTAAAACTGTAATTGTTCAAGGTTGCTTTATGATCCCAGGCTAATGGACCACATCACAGGGAACAAACCTGAACAACATAGAAACCAAAAAATAGTCATTGATGCCGCAATATAAAAAAATTCAAAGTAACCCTTCCTAGAAAAAAAAATGGCAACGATTTGGTATATAGCTGGTTAAAAACCTCTTTGATTTGTACCAAAAGGTGTGTATTTTCTGTTTGCTTACTCTATCAAAATCTTTTTCTGATCCATTTCATATAATACATTTGAAAACTACATTTTTCAAAAAATCTAATGTGTAATTTATAACAAATGTTAAAAATTAATCATAATTTTGTAGCAGGACATATGAAATATATACAAGGATTATCTAAATCTTTCTTTATACATCTACTCCATGGGCTAGTGGTGACAAACTGCAGGATCACAAAAAAAGAAGTTTAGAAAGTTTGATTTCTTTGAATTGCTCCTGTATCAGATTGAAAGTAGTGCAAACTTCGATCATAAAGAAAAATTACATACTGCTGCCAAAGCAAACTTCAAATTTTTTTCTGAATGAAAATTAAGAGGTCATAAGCATTGTAAAGAGCTGGTTGACAGCTTCATTACAAATAGTGACGAAACCAGCAGTCTTTCATTCCTCAGAACAAACATGACCCTAGGCATTTATTTTGTTCCTCTTATAGTATTCTTCAGCTCACACAATCACACTTAAACACTGCATTTGCTTTTAAACCTCGTCCTTTCATTTCCTCCCATCTACATTAAACTGGCCCCACTGAATTATGCAAAAAGTTGCAAATTATGCAAGCAAAAATATTATTGGAAATTATGCAAAAATTATGCAACAAAACTCTTATTTTCTTCACGCAATCTTTTATATATTCAAAAACCATTTAAAACATTATAACTTATGTGTACACAGGTGGCAGTGTTAAATTTACAAACTTATAGGATTATTAAAATCTTGATACAATAACCAGACATCCACAAGGGTCTTTACTTTGTATGATCATGTCATGTACGATTGTATACCTGTGAGTTGTAAAGAGCAAGAGTTTTTTATGAGAAGTAATTAAAGATAGAAGAGAGAAAAAGAAAACAAAAGATATAATATGAGAAGAATAAAGAGATAGAGAGACGAGAGAAATTGGGAGAAGAGGGTTTGGAAGAGATCTCCCTCCTTCTCTCCCTATCTATTTCATCCTGCATTGCTCTATGCATCTTTATTTCTCCTTATCTCCCTGACTGTGACTCTCCTTGTGCATCTTTTTTCTTAGCATCCATCACTCAACATCTAACCACCTCCCCGAGTCTGTCTTATCCCCTAAATGCATCTCTATCCCCTCTCACTCTCTTTCAAGTCCTCTCCCATTCTCTTTGCATTCCTCTTGGTTACTTTCTCTTTGTGTGTGTCTCTCTCTCTCTCTCTCTCTCTCTCTCTCTCTCTCTCTCTCTCTCTCTCTCTCTCTCTCTCTCTCTCTCTCTCTCTCTCTCTCTCTCTCTCTCTCTCTCTCTCTCTCTCTCTCTCTCTCTCTCTCTCTCTCTCTCTCTCTCTCTCTCTCTCTCTCTCTCTCTCTCTCTCTCTCTCTCTCTCTCTCTCTCTCTCTCTCTCTCTCTCTCTCTCTCTCTCTCTCTCTCTCTCTCTCTCTCTCTCTCCTATCCTATGACCATCACCGAAGGGTGAAAATGGGACTTTTTTTTTGCGAAGAGGGAGTGACTGTCAGAGTGGAAAAAAAAGAGTTAAGGGCAAAGAAAGACAGTAAAAAAAGAGACAACAGCAAAGATATAGACTACAGAAAAAGTCAAGAAGGAATGGAAATAATGATAAATAATATTGAATTAAGTATGGTGTGATCCAAACAGGTTATTCATGGGGAAATTTATATCTTTAATTAAATTTCTTTGTGTTATGCTTAATATATGATCTAAGTAAAGGAGCTGCTAGCGAAACTTATTTATAAAAATTTGAAATGAGGAGGTATTGTGCAGGAAATGGCAGATTAAACAGCCGAAACATTTGTTTTTTTTTTTTGTTTCTTTTTTTGTTTTTTTGTTTTTTTTTTGGGGGGGGGGGGGGGGGGGGGGCAGATAAAGAAAAGCTATTATTAAAATTGTGAGCAAATGTATACTTTCCCTGACAGTAATATTTGCAATATTATTAAAGGAAGTAACCTACACTTAGTGTAACAGTGTCCTCAAAAGGATACTGAAATTCTATGTTGCCTGCATCATTGACAATTGGATCAGTCAGAACCAAGACATCTCTTTTAACTGTAACCCCATCAAGGAGAACTTTCATTTGGTATTTATCGCTGCCAGCTGAAGCCAGTATTCTAGAAACATCAGGTGTGAAGCAGATTATATGGTCCGATTTGTGACTGCAAGGCTGCAGAAAGTAAAAGAAGTTGTTTCATATAGGCCTTCTAGATAGGACCTGACACCACACAGAAAAGAATACAAGCAAGAATTTTAGTATAAGATAAACTTTGACTCCAAGTTTTCTTAAAACTACAGGTACATGAACATAAAGTGTGGATTGTCATAAAATCAAATGTAGTTGACAGAATTATGATTTTTAAACAAAGCTATGGAAGCTTAAGATAGTAAATTGATTAACAATATTTTTTTTTATTATACACAATCATGTACGTTTTAGGACCTGATATGAAAAGTTCTAGAATTATAAAACAATGAAAAGGCACCTTTGCATTTATGCATGCTATCATGAATGTCAAAAAAATAAGACTTGCTAGGTATGCCAGAAGTGCAAGTTAAAAATTTTTAAAAGGTTCACAATTTGCAATAAAAAAAATGTCCATGCTGTCTTACTGCATATACGGCTCTTGCAGCATCTCCCAAATTTTTCATTTCAAGTCTAGGGTATTTCACACTCTGAAAGTGGTAGCCATAAACTTTGGCAGGGCAACCTCCCCTGAAGAAACAGATACAAAAAAACTAAAATAGATACAAGAAAACGCAACATGTTTTCAGTATTGACCTTTTTTTTTTCTACCCTTTTGTCACAAATTAAAAATTCTGTATCCAAACTCCATAGAACTAATATGTGCTGATGTCTTATAAAATCTCATGCATAAAAAAGCATTGAGGAATTTTTTGGGCTCTGATATTTACAAACCTAACTTTGAATAAATCAAAGAGCTTAAAGCTGGTATAATTCAGGATTCTGCTTTGTGTAAACACTATTCTACATTGCTGATGGTATAATTCAGGATTCTACTTGGTTTCTACAGTAGTCTACATTGTTGATTTTTATTTAAAAAGTTGTATCGCTTGACAAACAAACCTTTGATATGTGATGATCCTTGCATTTCTTGATATGTCAATAACAGGGTCAATGAGGTAATGGAAAGAAAAAGGAGTGTTTATGACATTCCCATTTCCATCCCATTCTATATGAAGTGAAGAGGTCTTGCTTTTAATGACTCCAGAATGGTTATAACCCTTTGTGCTAAATATGATGGCATTATTGTCCCTGAAAAATAAAGAAAATAAAACGTGCTTTACAGTCTTCAGTAAATTAAAGTAGATGTATTGATTTATTGCTACAAAATTTACAATTCAAAGTAAAGTAAAGGTTTCTTTAAAAACAACATACCTATTGTTGTCTATGTATTTACAAACCTCTCTATTACTTGTTGGAAATCATCTCCTAACATAATATTGATGCTGTTTGAATCATTCCCAAGCAGTTGGCCTTTAATCGTCACCCTTGTGCCCCCAATCTCTGGACCAAATGCTGGATTTATTGAAGTGATAACTGGATTCTGTAAGAAAGTTTTAAATTCCTTTGTATTGAATGAACACATCAAGAATACAAAATCCAAAAAGCTTTGATATACTCAAACACATCTTAAGGGGTTTATAAACTTACAGGCATGCACAAGCAAATTGCTTATGTCCATGCCCACTACCCCCATCCCTCCTCTCTCTCTCTCTCTCTCTCTCTCTCTCTCTCTCTCTCTCTCTCTCTCTCTCTCTCTCTCTCTCTCTCTCTCTCTCTCTCTCTCTCTCTCTCTCTCTCTCTCTCTCTCTCTCTCTCTCTCTCTCTCCCTCCCTCTCTGTCTCTCTCACCCTCTCACTCTTTCACTCTCTCTCTGTCTTTCTCTCTCACTCTCACTCTCTCTGTCTCTATTTTCTTTTCTTTCTCTCTCTTCACCTTTTTGCCCCACCATCCCTCATATACAAACTTCTATATTTATTTATCGACCAATATCAGTTTTGTATATATTTATACATTTATATAATATAGATAGATAGATGATTAAGAGATAGAGAGAGAGATAGAGAGATAGATCGACAGAGATATACATGCATACATATATTTTTTTTTCTCCTTTTATTTTCTACTTTGGCTTTTGCTCTTATTTTTTTTCCTTGATTGAAACACTCTGAAATTTATGTACTTTGTGAGAGTGATAGTTATTGTACACTTTTAGTAGACTTATTTCCTGAAGCCTATCTCTTTCCTCCTTAGAAATTGTTCCATTTTTATTTTAGATCAATCTAAAAAATATGAAATAACTTCACAATCATGATTATAGATATTTTACTTAGTGTAAACAATGCCAATTAAAAAAAAACCAAAAACTTACGCAAACAAGATCAGTAAATACACCCCCTCTACAAGGACATTGTCCCGTGATTGGGTCACATATTTGATTTTCTGATCCCACAGGATGACACAAGCAAGCCTTACAACCAGAGGCACTTGTCAAACTTAAGTCATAGTAACCTGGTTTGCACTTATCACATTTTTGTCCTGTTAAGAATATAATAATAAAACAATACAATTTTCATACGCAAAGCTTTGTACTGTAATTATGCTTCATCATAATGAACAATTATTCTGACTGAACATACTCCTTAGGGAGCGAAAAAATAAATGAAAACATCTATTTCTTAATTTTCTTGTATTATACATGAACATTTTTGAGTTATTTTTTTCAAAATCTCAGTTTCATTACTGATCCCCCATTTTTTGTTCTGACTAGCTGAAGAAAATGAATCCTCAAAGTCTGTTATTGTATAAGGCTAATACTCATAGCTGGGAGATCAAAAGTCAGATAGAGTGCCTCATATCTTTTGAGCTCCAAGGCTAGGCTTAAAAGATCAAAGTATTCTGCTACTGAAAGTGCAACTTTTTCTGCCAGTTAGCTCGACTTGTTTGATTCATAAAAGACTTACTCTTCTATTTAGTGTTTGATGCCATTATGTAAAGCATGCAAGATATATTGGTCACTCAGAAGATGAAAGCTTCAAGAGTGTGAGGAAATAAAACGAAATTTTCAGGAAAGAGTCTTTGACGTAAAAAAGGCTGAGATACTCTTCAGCCATTGCTTCACTCAATCCATTCTGACAAATGCCATCAAATTGCATCTCTCCTGTCTATCTGCATATTCTCCTAGGCATTGTTTTGAGATATCATAAAGAACTTGAAAAGAGGAACGTACATTTGATCTCAGATTTAATTGAGGATCAGATGTCAACGTCAAAGAGTTAAGGAAATTGCTTAAGAAATATGAGAAAAACTTGCAATGCTCCTCATTTGCAAAGGAAAGATCAGTCGACATGAAATTTGCAAGCCCACAGTAAAAGTTGCAAGGATATGATATATTACAAAACAGAACTGGCGAAGACTTGATTTTAGGAAGAAAAGAGGATGGAAATTAAATGAAATGGACTTTATGCAAAATGGTTTCCATATCAGGTTTGTTTAGTTGATTTTTCACCCAAACATAAAATTATACTGACCATGTTTACAGACACACTGTTACAGGTCATTACACACTCTCACTCTTAACACATCATCTGACCATGATCAGAGTAACAATGCAAATGATATACATGTACTATCAGACGATTAACAATTCAGGAAAGTTACTATATTACCAAAATGAACAAGAAAGACATATATTAAAAATCTCATGTTCAGATCACTTTTTACTTCCATACCAGGTTACTGGATCAGAATAAGCGTGCATGATGAACACACTATAATGATTTAGTAATAATTTGTTAATTTCCTGCATATTTATGTCCTTTAAAAGCAGTGCTGTCTCATTAAACTTTCCTTGATAAATAATATATACTGTAACTATTTTAGCTATGGTTGAAAGCTCAACTATGCGTAGTGACAGTGCAAGTATGGCTGCCAAATCTTATAACATCTAACTTCTAATCTCATAATATAAGAACAAATACATGAATGGGTTAGATATCTGGTGTAGAGTAAAGATGAAATTCTTACAAATATTTTCATGTAAATTTTGATAAAAGCTATCTTTTTTAATTAATTGATTCTTTTTAAATTCAAACCTAACTCCATATTAGGCCCATTTTAAAATTGTTTATCTTTTGAACCATTAAACCTGAAGACACCATTCTTTTTTCACAACACAGATTTATTTTATCTATTTAGTTTAAAATGATGAACTATGTATTGGAATAGCATGTCAATTTAGAGCACAAATTATGAGGTACCTAAATCAAGATACAGTCCTCAATTGTATCAGGTAGCAGGCAAGTAGAATGATCTTTTGTGACCTCCATTAAGATAAGGCGCTCATGGCCGAATGACCTTTCGTGACCTCCATTAAGATAAGGCGCTCATAGCCGCACTAGCCCTCAGCCAGGCCCAACAAAAATGCAACTCTTAGAGGGCCATGTTAGCTAAAAAAAATTGTAACTTTATAACTTTATAACTTGTGTTGTTACATGAAAAAAAAAGGTGATACCCATCCATACACTTACCTAAAACATTCTCTTTACAGTAACATTGTCCTGTATCTGTGCAGTTAGTTCTCTGACCAGTTGTTCCATCCATTGAACATTCACACAGCTTACAGCCATCAGCAAAACTATAACTGTTGGCTGAACATTGATCACATTGATCCGACACTGTATTGTCCCTACAGTCACATTTGCCTGTTACATTACTGAAATTAATAATAATTTTGCATCATTAATTTATGAGAATTTTTCTCATTAACCAAAAAAGCAAGAAATTAAAAGAAGTTCTTGATAAATGCTAGATAAAAGTGGCGGCCCTCAAGTTTAGAGGCAAAATCTCATGGCCGTTAAATTACTACTTTGCGCCATGCCATTTAGTTTGCTAGCATATGTCCAGCAGCTTTCACTGACACAATCAGGTCAAGCTATCAACTGAAAGATGGAGCAAGGATTTTCCATGTTGCATCTATATGTTTCTTCTAGTACCTTGTACAAAATGGAATTTAGCTCACTGACATCTATTAGAGAAACACATAAACAATACCCCTGCTGGATCTTAAGACATTCATTATAGTTTTGGACTACAGTTTAGTGTAATGCTCAATCTGGAGAAATGACATCAACAGTGATAATCAATGACCAGTTGCTCTGTTATTTTAAGAAGGCTCATAATTTTTTTGGTAGTAGATCTAATAGACTGCCTACGGAACAGATTGAAGGCTAAATTAATTTTCTTACCGGCAAAATGAATTTTTCCATAGATTTCAAAAAGTTTAATGCGTTCCCTTTTCACCTAGATTGTTGTTTTTTTTAAACCATGTAAAATCACATATAAATCTTATTGCAGCCAAAAGTTTCTTCAGACTTTATTAAAATCTTAGAAATGAAATGAAATTGGTTTGAAATAATAACATTGTTTTTGATATAAGGTATTCATTTTGAAAATAAAAAAAATCATCAGCATAATTAGAACTCTTAGCATTTCTTACAAAGCTAAACACCATTCCTTGTGGTAAAAATTAATAGGGTTTGAATTCCAGCAAAGCTCATTTGGAAATATTGTGACTAGAGATACTATGACACAAAATCAAGTAAAAATCTTGAGGTTTGCAACTTTTATATGGTTTTTTACTTGGCAAGCAATCTTTCCTTAAAACTTAAAATATTTGCAGTTATATAAATTGAAACTTTTTAAAAACACAACAAACGTCTTTTGCCATTACACCAAATGCTTCTCTTACTCAACAATCAAAGTTTTTGAAATGATAACATTACCTGCATGATATGGCACCTGTCTGATTACAATTACAAGGTGAACAGCCTTCTGGATTGGCACTCTGAAGATTGTATGTGAAAGCTTTACAAATGCCACAATCTGAGCCTTCCACATTACTCTTGCACTTGCACACTCCACTGATCTGGTAATTAAACAAGGAGATGAAGATTAATTGTTGGAGCTTACATCCCCATATGTTTTAAATTTACTTATGGAAGCTCTCCAGACAGAAAGCCATTTTATTTTTAAATTTTTCTCTTCAGATAAATTTATATAGCATACCTCCATACCTTGTTACTTATTATCAAAAGGAACCACATCATAATGTTTTTACTGAATTTTGTAGCTACGGAAAAAAATAAAGAATCCCAAGATATCTTCTTTATTGGTAAATATGCAATATATTCAAATTATTTTAAAACAACGGCTCTATTTTCCATGGAAGATCACCATCATTTCAGTTTTTATCCTTGCAATTTTAATCTTAATAGGTAGGTAAAACATGCTTTTTCCAGTTGCAGATGTCAGTTTCAAAATATTACTTTATAGCAATTCCTGAAAGATGAGTACTTATGAATTTATTATTCTCACTTGATCACACTGGTCATTAACATTGACCACTCCTGCTGGATTACATGAGCATTTAAGTGGACACCCAAATTGATCAGGGGAATTGAAGTAGTTAAGCTTGCAAATGTCACAGGCCAACCCTCTTGTGTTTGTTTTTTTTTCACATGTACACTCATAGCCTCCTGCTTGATCATAGGAACATGATTCTGCATTTCCTTGGCAATCACACCTGCAAAATTATCATGCTTTTAAATGAAATGGTTTACAAACATAGAGCATAGATTCAAAGATTTATTGAAAAATCTATGCAATTACATGCAAGACCAAAAATCAGTTTTTGCCTAGCATTCTTGAAAAAATATTCTATGCATTATTTATTAATTTTCTGGTTGTTTCGAATCTTTTTTTTTTTTTTTTTTTTTTTGTGCCAAAAATTAAAAAGTTGAATAGAAGGGAAAAGAAAGGGGGAGTAGTAAAAAGTTAGAAAAAGAAAGATATAGGGATAAGTAGTGAATAATATGGAGAGACTCAAAATAGAGAGTAAGAAGGAGGATAATTAATGAAAGTCAGAAAAGGAGGAAATTGAGTGACTGAGTATGAGAGTGAAAAGCTTATTAAAGAAAAAAATAAACAAGAAGAGAGAAAATTAATTAGAGGATATGTGAATGAGGTGTAAAAAAAAAGCAAAGAGTATCTGAGTAAGGGAGATTGAGAGAGAGTGAGAGGAAGAAAGGTAGAAAGAGAAGAGAAGAAAGAAAGGTGGGAAAAGATAGTAAAAAGGAAAAAAAGAGGGAGGGAGAGAGAGAGAGAGAGAGAGAGAGAGAGAGAGAGAGAGAGAGAGAGAGAGAGAGAGAGAGAGAGAGAGAGAGAGAGAGACAAAGAAAGAGAGATTGATAAAGAAAAAATGTGAGAGACAGAGCTAGAGGGGGGAGAGGGGAGGAGAGAGAGAGAGAAAGAGAGAGAGAGAGAGAGAGAGAGAGAGAGAGAGAGAGAGAGAGAGAGAGAGAGAGAGAGGAAGGGAGAGAGAGTGACAAAGAGAGAGAGATTGATAAAGAAAAAATGTGAGAGACAGAGCTAGAGGGGGGGGAGGGGGGGAGAGAGAGAGAGAGAGAGAGAGGGGGGGAGGAGAGAGAGAGAGAGGGGAGGAGAGAGAGAGAGAGAGAGAGAGAGAGAGAGAGAGAGAGAGAGAGAGAGAAAGAGAGAGAGAGGGTGGGGGGGGGCTAATTTATAAGTTTACCTTGACAGTCTAATAATATATAAAATCTAACATTTGATTGCTAATATAATTACTATTTCTTACCTGCCTGATACAAAAATTTCTGAAATAACAAAGCTCTCCACATGATTGCTGCCAGATCTGAGAATGCTTATCTTTAGATTATCTGCCTTCAACTGATTGTATTCTCCAATGGTGATTGGAATCTGCTGCTGGGAACTGCAAAATGAAGAGAAATATCAACATCTTCATTTCAGTTTGATGTGATAATCACTTTTAAATAAATCTTATTTATTATAAATATAAATTGAACATTTAACACTTTCTATAAATATGAAAATCTCAAATACTAAATTTAAGTGTGAATGTGTTTTGAAGGTTTTAAAAGTTACATGCCATTTAAAAAAACTAAAAACAAAACATTCTCTACCATCTATAGTTTCATACAATTTGAGCCAGCATTACAGAACATATTAAAAAGGCCTTAAGGCTGTAAATGTTTTCCTAAGATATCTAGGTATCAACGAAAGATATATTCAAGAATGAAGTAAAGATAAAACAATAACAGGGGTTATGTTTGGGATCAAAAGCACATGCAAGTTTCAATGCAATTTTTCACTGCTGAGATTAGTACTTTTTTGATATGTTTATTTATGCTAATTTTCTAACAGTTAAAAAAGGATGTATCAGTGCTACGTTATAAATATCTGAAAGCTCTGGACAATGGAAATTACTTTTACATTTTTTTCTGCAATCAGGTTTGAAAGTCCTTAACTTGTATATCAACATGTCTCAGATCAATTCTTTATCTTACTGATTCATATACGATGCTTCTATATTTACAATTTCAATCCCATTTGATAATGTTTCCAGCTTTAAGAGGATAAACTTGCATGTCAAACAGCTCCCAGACACAAGTTTCAGTGATTGATATGTGAAATCAGTTTTCACATCTCTAGAAAAATTGCTTCATATAGTCTAATACCAATTCTAGAAAATCACCCCTTTATAAAACTCAGATGATTTTGTTGCTTGAGCACTTATTAACATTATGGATGTGCAACTATTTAATCCCATCCTAGCCTAAAAATTTTTAGTCATGCAGAATAGTCTTATATCTTGCCTAATCTTCATTTTGGCGCCAACCTCATAATGCCATTTATTGTAAATTATTTCTTTTTTGTCAGGCTGAAAATAAGAGATCACTATCTCCAGTTGTGGATACTACTTACAGCCAAATAAAGCAACTGTCCACAGAGGAGGAGGATTGAAAACAGCAATTTTTAGAATAAAGGTAAGAAATCAACAAAATAAAAAACTCACAGATCAATTATGCACTCCGATCCTGAGCAGGAAAAATTGCGGGTTTGCATATCATGGCCATCAAATACAAAAATACTTTCCATCCTTGATGGTAATGCTGATGAAAATATCACTTTTATCTTTTCAATCTGTTTGGATCCGTGGAGGTGGAGGTAAGGGAGGTGAAAGGGGGGATTGAGGATTAAGTCTTTGATTTGACATTGAAATATGCAAGCAATATTGAACATGTATTTCTCCATAGACAAGAACTAGTGTGATATTAGAATTGAAGAGTCCAAAAAATACTTGTTTTTTGCTTGTTTTCATTTTTTTTTTTGTGTGTGTGTGAGTACTTTGATGTATTTTGGATACAAGAATTTTCACTGAGGGTTGAACCTCAAAACAAGACATGAATGCTGTAAAGAATAAGAACCGATATTACAGTTGAAAGAAAACTAAATATTTCATTGACCATTTTAAGATATGTCCAGAAGGAACAGAGAGATTTACCTGAAAAGATCGGCCCAAATCTAAGGTCAGAGTGATGATTCCTCTCTCTGATGAGGCCCACCCTGTTTCTCTTTTCTCATCCAGCATGATCTTAGGGTCATTGAAGTGGACAGATGTGTTAAATCTAGCTGTGGAGGAACTGCCATCTGTACAAAGGTCACTGTTAGAATCATCTATGTCAGGGAAGGCTGATGGGCACCTACATTTGTTCATCTCCATAGTCAGATCAGGTATGCCAGTTGTTAACTCTGTTATCTCACTACAAATGGAATAAAGTGATAGGCAATTTTTTTTTTTAAATGTTCATATCCTACACCATTATTTTCTGGTATAAGAACAACACAAGAAAAATGAAGAAATGCTAGAAAAGAGAGTTTTAAAGGGCATGCCTAATTTAATTGTTTCCACTTGAGCTAAAATCTGTTCAATCTACTCAAAAAAGACTGCAATCCTTTACGGGTTAATAACTATGTGCCTCATAAGAAAGTGATGTGGTTGCTTCACTATACCAAAGAAAGTAATGGAAACTGGGGCATACAAATAAAGGATTGTACTTATGAAATGATGGTTTAGCTAAGAAGTGACTTAAAAACCATGATCTTAAGATAAACAATTACAATGTACTAACCTTGTAGTCAGCGCCTCCTCATAAAACCGCACATCAAAAAGTTCAAAGATATCAGCCATGGGTATAACTGATAGAAAGATTCCACAGAAAAAAAGTGCAAGTAGTTAAAGTATGACACAGATTCGTATTCTCTCTCTCTCTCTCTCTCTCTCTCTCTCTCTCTCTCTCTCTCTCTCTCTCTCTCTCTCTCTCTCTCTCTCTCTCTCTCTCTCTCTCTCTCTCTCTCTCTGTCTCTCCCTTTCCCTCTTTATTTCGCTTTCATTGATAAAAATGCACTAAGGCTGTGACTGTTCGTTTATATAATTCAAAAAGTAATTCTAACTCTATTTATCTACATTTTCATCTACCCATTTATATGTACTCATTCATCTGTTATTATCTACCTAACTTTCTTTGCATAAACTAAATGCTAATCTAAAGACCAATCTTTCTTTCAATCTATCTATAAGTCTATGGATTATTATTATGATTTCTCTGCATTGGCTGTGACCATCCAATTATTTGCCTGCTTTTTAATTTTTTAATTTTTTTTTTAGTCTTTTTTAACTATATTCTTATATATTTTCCTCAGTATAAAATATCCATTTTCCTGCTTTTTTTATCACCAGATTTACCTAGAAAACTGGCTTCTTGTAATGTACTAATCTAGCCTATTTACTCCTCTTTCTACCTAAAATGATATGTCCACCATCTGCCATCATAGTCCACTTGTATATTTTTTTTAACTTTCTATCAAAATTACATTGATAAATATCTATTAACTACTTATCCACCGACCTACTCTTTCTTTGTGTCCTAGGTAATCTTCATGACTGTATCATTTTCTTTCTATACCTTTTTTTAAATATATCCATCTCAGCAGTTAGAAAATCAATGCATTTATCAATTAGCCGTTTTGTTTTTTAATCGTTTTTGCGCATATCACATTGGTAACCAGTGCTCACCTAAATGCCCCTTTTGGCAAGTTTTGAAAATATAAACTGGATTAATATTTGTTTTCCGACGCTATCGTTTCAGATTTAATACGTCAATATCTAATAAAAAGTATACATACTCTCCGAGCTTCCAATAAACAGGTTTTCGACGACAACATTATCCAAGATGGAGTTGAGGAAGTTTACACGGTCTGTCCCGATATAAAAGGTCACTTCATTCATGAAAGCCTGAGGTACAAAAATGGTATCATGTAAAATTACAATAAATAAAATACTAGACATGAGCAAGTCTACGACTTATTTTACTGTGTAAATTTTCATACACATTGAATGTAATTTTATGAGTCTCCTTCTTGTTTTCATTGCGCTAAACTATTAATTACATAATTCAAACGATACTACGGTCTCTGTTTTAATAACCCGACAATTCATTGCTTTCTCTATATGATCCTGTAAATCGAGACAAGGCCAACTCCGAACCCATTTTAATTTTATGTAACCTCTTTTCAATCATGACAGTGCCCGAAAAAGTGACCCAAGTCAACCTATGACATCATCTTTCAAATTCGTGATGATAGCTCAATGCTCGATCTCTAAACCAATAGAGCAATTTTAGAAGTACGGTAGCAAAATATTCCTAAACTTTGACTAAACCTTCACATTAAAATCAAACAAAAGCGCGTGCTCGAAGAAACCCAGAGGGTTCGAAAGAACTAGCGCTAATAACAGCAATCAAATGTAAATAAATTAAAGTAAGAGAAAGGATTACCTAAAGCGCCGCAAATAAGAACTTTAAAAAAAAAACCATGTATTATGAGGATACTAAATTACGGCCTTCTTCTTAATGCTTCTGGCCTCGGACAGAGCTCACTGGATCTAACAAGTTGCAAAAACTTTATGAACCATATTCCCTTGGGCAATAAGACCAGACTATTCATTTAAAAATTCTTTTTTAAACAATGTTTCATCTCTTGACATATAAAAATTTATAACTGCAATGTAAATCAAGATTTGTTGTCCTCGGTTTTAGATCTAGTACGACAAAACATTAATGTTATTATAATTTATAGTGCCTAAAGGAAAAGCGCAGGTTAGGCCTGCCAAAACAAGAGCTACGAGGATAAGAAATATGAGATAAGGTGTTTGTGATCGGCTTTTAACAGGATAGGCTACATCCAAGGTCCTGCATGATATTCCTGATATGACAGCTGTCATACCTTGGTTGCATTGAACTTGATACAAGCTACTAATTTTATCCAATCATATTCGGCAAAAACCTTTAAAAAAAGTCAAAGCATGCCCTGAGAAACTTTCAGCCCATTACGCTCGATTGGAATAATAATTCTCTTCAATTGTTCTGAAACGGATAAGACCAGAAGCAGGAAAATATGATTTGCACAGTCAAATTGGTTTCAGGCCAAAGCAAAGTACCGGTACACCAGATGTTGCTTAGGACCTTGAATATATGGCGGCTTAAATATTAAGAAACATCACAGAATTATACAATGTTTGTCGCCTTTTAAGCATCCTGACAGAAATAGATACACACGTGTTATGATCTGCGAATTTCAGTTGGGCGTCATTAGCACTAGGTGCTAGCATTCATCATTGTTAATTTTCAAAATTCTCACTTAACATCATATTCTGAGAGAGAGTTTGCTTTGCTTTTTTCTTGGGTATAGTCCAGTGTGGGTCTCGAATCCCTTCATAGGTTCTAGCGGATATTAATACAGGTGAACTCAACAGACACCGGAGACTAATGAAGTAAAAAATGAGCAAACAAACTTAAATGAAATCACATGAAAATAAAACATGTATAAACCGATATTTTCGACTTTGTAGAATGAAATCGAGCCAATAGAAAACGAAACGGACAACTCAACGATACAAATTTCATAAAAGTCATATTGATAAAATTGAAATGATATTTACGAGAACGGACAGACCAAAGAAAAAAGCCACACTAACTTGAGGAAGACAAGACCTCGAGATATGAAAACAATCTATGACATCTAACAATCTAACCTGTACTAGTATATGGACCAGAGGGTTTAATCTTATGACAGGTTCAATAATTGACAAATATTTAATCAAGTGTTAAATTGATGTACTTCATCTAACATTGAAATAAGAGAGTTATTGAATAATAAAGCTAGCGACATTTGGATATCGGCCCTTCACACACAAGTGATAAACAATGCAGGACATACAAATTGACATGAATGTATTTAAAAATGGATATATGGTCTGGACTCATAACTGCTTTGCATGGTGCTATTAAGTAAAACAAAAGTAATATTACAGATTAAACACCAAACTCCAAATGTCATTGGATACATTCATTTCGTGACACATGAGCATGACAAAGCGAACACAAAGTTTTACGAAGTACGATTAATTCGTTTCGAACATACAACAATCCTCTGAGAGTAATGAACAATTCACTCCTCACATTTATAATATTTCCTATCCAATCTGAAATACTTAAGATGCATACAAATTAATTTGTTAAAGCAAAAGTTGGGATTATTTGTGTAATTACTTTTAGAGAGAACTCCCGATACAAGTTTTTTCAAATAGTTGAAACTTGAAACATGTAGAACCATGTCAAAGCAGATAAGAACAACAAGGAGAGTTGGTGAACTTCCAAAATCTGCTCACGACTCTTAGCCTAAAAAAATTTTTTTTTGAAAAAGTACTCTTATCACATTTTCTTTCCAAGTTGGTCACAGTCGCTCGAAGTTGGATATTCCTAATTGGATGAAAGCCCCTCTATGTTATAAAACCTAGCCATTAGAAGAATTGATTGTCTATATTGCTACATAGGGAGTTGTATACTTTAAGTGGATAGACGTTGATCGCTTTGATTTTCACAGAGGAGCACATTACTTACTAGTCGTTTCGGACAAATAACAAACAAGCAAGATGACAATAGCAAGCAAAGATTCATTTCCTAGTGCCCGATTCTCAGGGTAGTGTAGAGTGCTACTCGAAATTAATTCTTACCAGGATTTTATTATTATTATTATTATTATTATTATTATTATTATTATTATTATTATTATTGTTGTTGTTGTTGTTGTTGTTGTTGTTGTTGTTGTTGTTGTTGTTGTTGTTGTTGTTGTTGTTGTTGTTGTTGTTGTTGTTGTTATTATCATCATCATCATTATTATTATTATTATTATTATTATTATTATTATTATTATTATTATTATTATTATTATTATTATCATTATATTTATCAATGTTATCTTTATTATTTTTCTTGAGACCACCGAGAACTAGCATAAGGGAAAAAACGATTGCGCAATTGGTTTTAATGTATACTTCGTTTCAAAACTGAAAGATAAACAAACATTTTTTTCTTATCATTTTTAAAGCACTTACTCGGAAGGTTATCAGTTTCCACTGGCCTTTATTTAGCACCACAGAACAGTCAGTGTTGACACACAATGAGTTCTCAACCACACGTAGATGGAAACTCGCAGCATTTGCTTGAGTTACCTCCAACACAGAGCTGAAAAACAAAACCGATGCCAAGTTTTCAGGGCTCCACAGTCCAGTTCTTCACAATTCACAAAGACTCTGCTGGTCTGCTAAATCTAAACGGACATTCAATCAAAAATTATACCTGTAGTAAAGATTAAGAATTAATATTTAGTTTATATATAACTGTATGAACTTTGGTCATCATTGCAGCAGCTTCTTTCTTTCGTGTTGTTTTATGTCTTCCGTTATACAGAAAAGATCCTCTATTGAGGAAAAAAACCCTATCTAAAGCGTTTGAAACATGAACATAGATTTATCACTCTCCACAAAAAGTACATATTTTCAATTACTTACTTAGCTTCAATTAGTACATTTGATCCCATGTTTGTTTATGTTTTTGTTTCGATTAAAAAAAATGAAGAATGACTCAAATAACAATCGCCTGCACATTAAATATAAAGCAGATGTCATGAACTTAACTAGTTTCTTTAAAAACAAAAAAAATCATTTTAACGAGCTTGATTATGTCATAATACGTACCAATTCCTGCAATTAGCTTTTAGCCAAAACACCAAGGCAAAAGAAGAATTTAATGGCTCCATTCTTTGTGTGTAGCAGGGATTCAAATCCACCAAACTCCCATTTACAAGAAGTGTCCGGCTTCCCTGCCCAGAGAATGTCGCAGAAGGCGGATTCTTGGGCCGTTCTAACAGTAAGGTGCAGCCTGGAGTATCTGGTTCAGCTTGGGACATCTGCCAGTCTTCCAAGGGATATTCCACGGGAGGAAAGCCTTCCCGACCGTTGCATTCTTGAACCTTTGAGCACACACCTTCAAGCTCGCAATTGCTGCTATTAAAACTGCTGCTGCGACACGCAAACTCATCGTCACAGTTCTGATTGACAAAAATATCTCGGACGCTCAGGTTCCGAAAGTTACCAGGAGCGAGGAACTCCGCTTTAGTTGTAGGTAACTGTACCAATATGCACTGGCATGCGGCGGCCAGAAAATGAACGACATACTTTACATGCATGCTGATGCGCTTTTTTCTTTTCTTAATCTTCAGACATTGATGTGATTGTCTGCTTTTGTCACAAAATTAACGTTAAAAAGTGCACCGGATGTGCGCTGGTATTTTTTCCTTTCAACCTCTCTGATGCATAATACCTGCAATAAGAAAATAATTCTCATGAAAACAGCAAATTCAGTAAAATTCATTTTGGCATGGCGTTAGTCGGAAAGCGATTTTTGCACCTATAATATAACAGGCTAGTATTAAAGCTAAAAAATAAAACGTTATCATGTAATATAATTTTTTTTCCTAGCGCGCTGTTTATAAAAAATAAGAGATATTATATTGATTGGTTACATCAAAATAATAACAAACAAAAGGAAAAAAAAGGAAAAGCGCAAACCCTCGAACACGTCCTGGACTACATTTCTCAATGTAACAAACTGCGCAACACAAAAGCCTGAGATTTGGTTATCTCAAGCGGTAGCATAAAGATGCGAACTACTACTGACATTCCTAATTAGCTGTAAACCGCTTTGAGCATACATACAAACATTGCTGAAACTACAGGATTCTCTTCCTTCATAAACTGAGACCCCTTTGACTTAGATAGTGTCTGTTTGCCTTCCGTGTTTGACCTAGACCAAAAGCAGCTTTCAGAAGATCAGTCTGAAAGCCATGTCTGCTTGAGCCACTTGCCTAAAACATTCTTCTCTGGTTTTTGCCATAACTTTTTCCTTCTTTATCCAGCGGCCACCTGACATTTATGAAATTATGACGAAAACGAAAACAACAAAAAGACAAACGCGTAAGACATGAGCCCGTTCTGTAATTATACCATCTATCATTCCCTTATCACAATGCAATTTCACAGTAACTACAACCTAACGAGCACTATAACACACTTGCGGGCGTTGTCTAAATGCCTTTTTTATGAAACTGTCAAGCTGCTCAGAACCAAGTTAACACCTAGAGCTCTGTTTGTCTATTTCGTTCGTTCGTTCGTTCTCTCTCTCTCTCTCTCTCTCTCTCTCTCTCTCTCTCTCTCTCTCTCTCTCTCTCTCTCTCTCTCTCTCTCTCTCTCTCTCTCTCTCTCTCCCCTACTTTTCATTTTTGTATACGAATGGACATACAAAAATGTAAAAATCCGATCTCTTGACCAAGATCGCCGCTGTTGAAACTGGCTGTACAGGAAAATTTCCCTCCACCTCACCACCTCCCTCCTCCTCCCTCTTCCTATTTTCTCCATTAGAGCTCCCCGAGAATGTGCCCTACCAGGTGATGATGCAGATTTTGTCGACACGTTATAAAGAAAGTTTTTAACGCCTGACGCTCTACGTCAACGCAGGTTGAGAAAAAGCATTGTAATTGTATACGACCCTTTGCCTCATATTCCTACCTGTCTTCCTTTGAATCCTCCGAACCTCTTCCCCATTACTGCATTATACTTATCTGTCTTTAATGATTGCTGACAATATTGTTTCATTGGACCACTTTCAAATGTTTAAGATTTATAAATCTATCTACCTATGTAATTTTCTTTCTCATTTTTAACTGCGCCCATAAATCCATCAATCTCTAATAATTGCTATTTGTTTTGTACGTATAATGTGTGAAAGTTATCTATCATTCTATTTTTTGTTCATCAATCTATCTATCTGTCTAGATATCTCTATTCTCCTACCATTCTGTCGCTCTATTTATTTTTTTCTAGCAGGTTGCTTGATTCAACGCTTAACGCTATCTCTCTCCATATAAGAGACGCACAGAAAATAGATAAAATTGAGGTCAAATTTCGTGAGGGATGGAGCGAATAGTAGAAAGGAAGGTTTGAAATTTGATAACGATATAATCAAATTTTCTTTTGAAAGTGTCAATATGGGGTAAGCTGTCTTTCTTCCTTTGGTGACTAGCTTACAAAACGTGTGGTATTCTTAGTTTACCTTTCATATTTTTTTCAATCGTATTATGTAAACTTTTGTCTTTATCATTAAAATTGACAAATCATTCTTCTCCCTAGTTATATCTAAATGGTGCTGACATAATATGAGCACATTAAAAAACAAAAACATAAAGGGCGGTGGACCAAAACTTTGAAACAAAAAAGCCATTCACCCATTCAATAATATTCTTATAGCCGCATTATTGTCAGCTATTTAGACTATAGAAGACACGAATGCAATATGCAAAATCATTGTAATTGTTTGAGAGAATATTAAATAAAACCCAGACGGCCGATCTTATCTCTGTTAATGAGTATCAAATGGCAAGGAAGCAAATTATTGCTCCGTGCAGAAGAAGAAAAAGGAAGAAGAACTAAGCAACTTCTCGAATCGCCACAGAGTTAAGGGAAACTCCCATAAGTAGGGGTACAAGACTGTTAATTCGAAAAAGCACTTGACTGTTAACGAAACATCGTCACGATCAAATAATTCTTGAGCGTTTTACCTGAGGTTGCGGTTCGCCTTCATCTAACCATTTCTATGATAGGCTTGATATAGGCCTTTGTCTCAAGGTCAACATGCATAAGAAGTTAAGAGGGTTGCATTTTTTATTCTTCAATTTTAAGAAGTGAATTTTTTCTTGGCAATAGAGAAAAGTAGTGTACTGGTCCTTCCTACCCATGGAGTTATAAACAAACCTAAAGTAGGCAGCCTCTCCCATCTTGATACTGAGTGGTAGCGATATAATATGCCAGTTAGGGCATCGCTATCTCTGGGAGTATTGGCCGTCAACAGCAATAGCGCATATGACAAGCTGTGTGTATCCTTAGCGGTGGCATAAAATAAAAACAGGTTTCCAAACATAACATGCAGATGATTTACTTTCGGTCTATCGAGGTACCAAAATGGTGACGTTGTCAGCATGCAGTGTACGGCACTTTCAATTCTGAAATATCTCTTAAGACTCAGAAAAAATTCTTCTTCTTAACTTAAGCTGAAAGAGTCTTAACTACTGGAAACAGTAATTTTAATTGACTCTATGAGAAGCAAAATCGTTACGTACTTGAGCAGT
>JAWDGP010001773.1:217500-220000 GCA_033675545.1 Elysia crispata
TAAGCCTGTAGAAAGAAAACAAGATCAACTTCATCAGCGAAAGACAAAGGGAAAAGCTTCATTAGTCATACTCATGTTAATATTTTTAGGTTACCGGTACTATGAGAAAACATGTGCTTGAAATCTGTTCCCTCTGGTGTCAAATTTTACTCCTTCAATAAAAAAAATAACCTTTTAAGTCTAGTAATTGTTAAAACTAGACTTGGCACCTTTTCTTCATATTTGTTGACTAGGAACCCTCGTGCCCTGGTAAGAAGATAGTGGAGTCTGATTCCAGGAGCCGGCCTTAGAAATAAAACTAACGCAAAGCGAGAAAACAAAGAAAGAAAGAGAGAGAGAGAGAGAGAGAGAGAGAGAGAGAGAGAGAGAGAGAGAGAGAGAGAGAGAGAGAGAGAGAGAGAGAGAGAGAGAGAGAGAGAGAGAGAGAGATTGAAAACTGTCTAGTGGAAGAAAATATGATAGCCTACTCATAACCTCTGCATTCTTTGTTATACATTATCTGGTCACATACGAAAAAGACACATCTATAAATCAGCGCGATTGGCATTTGCAAGATCTATAAATATTTTATACTTTATAGTTTCGGGATTTTATTTTTGTTAGCGCACACATGTATATATGCACAATTTTCTTCAAAAAATTAAAAAAAAATCCGAAATCTATGTATAGATGCATTTAAACACTCATTATTATAGAAGTACTGTTTAAATATCATCAATATGCGCAATGCGGTGAACCTCTGAACACTGTTTGAAAGAATTATTATTTATAACCTTATAATGAGCGTTTAAAAGATTGTGTAAATAGATATCGGAAGTAGAGAATTAACTGTTTTCAAATATTCAGAGCTATTCGAAATTCTGTCATTAATAAATTATTCATTTTTGCCATCGTTGTGATGCCATTGACTCGAAATCCAAGTTCGGTGGTTAAAGATAGCGTCCAATAAGATGATCTTACTGGTTCTTCTTTAAAATGCACAGGTTTTAAAGAGCATAGCTTGAAATCATGCAATTGTTTTGGTGTTTGGATGTTTAAAAGAAGAAGCTAGATAAGAACATCCTGTATTTATGTGGTTGTCTTTGCGATAAGGGCTATCTGATAAAGGTCTGCAGATGAAAAGAAAACCAGTCCAAAGAGTCAGAAAAATGTTCACATAGAAAGCCATTCAGAGAGAAAATTGTAATTGACATTCAAGTGGAGTGGAAGTTTGGCAATCCTTGCATTAAATTTGAGCTTCGGAGGACAGTCAGTTTATGGTAGGCTCTCAAAGATTCAAAAGTTAAGTTTTTAAAAAATGGCCTATTACCACCACAGCCGAGTATTAAACTGTAAGACTACCCGGAACCGAAAAAGAAGTTCCTGTATGGAATAAGTAGGCTACTCACACTTCTTAACCATTTCTAAGTGCTCTCGAGAATTTCAAAACCCTTCAAAAATGAACGTGATAGCCATGGACATTGTCTTAAACCAATACGAACTGCAACTTTTTATCAGGTCTTTTATTTATTTTTTTTTAATGTTGAAGTTTCGGCTTTGTTTACAATAGGCAATTAATGTGATGCCACTGTCAATGTAGAGTCTGAGGGTCAAGCTTTACTTCCTCTGATCACATGTATAAGGTGCATTTTTGTCCATCTTTGCTGTTAAAGGACGTTTGATAAAATTTGTGTTTCCTTGATTGTTTGAGATAAGCTGCCCACAACAATATGATCTCAACATTATTTTTTCCGCATTTCAGTAATAGCCCTGGTTTGTCCTGCAAACTGAACTTAAAAGGTGAAGTACCAATCTCTCCATCGACTGTGTTGGGATCGAACCTGCGAAGAATTACCTCTATCAATATTAGGGCCAATATCAGGATATTATTAATCCTACATCCACCGTCGCTCCAGATTGTTTAGAACTAGGAACTAAGCCTTGCTAATGCAAATGATATCAAGACTTTTCTTTTACTATTGTGCAAGAGGACGGCATAAACCATGCCAATACTGCATGGGCTACAAATTACTTTTCCTATTAACAATTATCCATTCTAACTAAATTTAACTTGTGAGCTGATCCTGAATACGGGCTCATTTATTGACTTTGTAAGTTAAACTTGGAAGTGATGAGTCAGTTGCGACTGGACACCGGAAAAGCAAGCAACTATGCTTATATTATCAAAGGGTATAGAAAAGAAGCAAAAGTTTGTAATAAATTATTTTGCAATCTTGCTTCGTTGTTCAACGCTGTTAACAGATAGTAAAAATTTTATTTTTTAAACTCTCTATGAGGGATTATTTGCGGTTTTAGTACAATGATCAAAAGAGCCTTAGTTTGTGAAAAAAAATTTTATTCAAATAAGTCATTTTTTTTGTTGTGACACGACCAGACCTCGATGCTATGCAGATAACGTCACAGCAAAAAAAGAAAATCGTTTTTCAAATTTCTCTTCTTTTTTTTTTTTTAATTTATATGTCTTATATATTTAAAACTTTTCTGAATGTATGTTCTTAAC